>JAKCPB010001002.1:0-217592 GCA_021442155.1 Cymbidium sinense
GAACTGGAACACAACCTCTATTAGGCCAACTGGGGGTCTCCCACTGAACTACCTTGCTTCTCTACCTCTACCTGGTGGAGGTTGAGCCATCATCACCCACATGTCCATGATGAAGGAATTGTGGGTGGAATGTGATATGCTGATCTATTTCTTCTTCAATTCCCCTTTCTTGTTCACTTAGACTTTTTTTTTTTTCATTTTCTTTTATCTTTTATTTTGTTTCATTTTCTTTTTCTTTTGGTTCTGCATTTGAATTTTGTCCAAGTTCATGAGAAAGGGTGTTTTGAGGAAGATAGTAGGTCACATCCTCATAAATCTCAACCTCTAACTGAAAATGGCTTTTCATCCCCATTGATATGGTAATTCCATCTTTTCTAAACTTGATGCACTGATGAAGGGAAGATGGAATGATCTTATTCTGATGTATCCAAGGCCTACCAAGCAAAGCAATGAATGAAGTATTTGAATCAATGATGTAGAACTTGGCTTCAGTCTTCCAGTCACCTATCTCTAAAGGTAACACTATAGAACCTAAAGCCCGCTCACCTTGATCATTAAATCCTCTCAACATCATCCTATCTCCTTGGAGTGTGGAGATGTCAATCTTCAAATAGGCAAGGGTCTTTAGACTCATAATGTTCACAAATGCACCTGAATCCATTAGAATCTTGGCAAGTCTGATCCTCTCCATGTCAATTATGATGTAGTGGTGACGGTTGTGCTCCAAGTCCCCTAAAAGAAGGTCTTCATTTGTGAAGGTGATTCCTTGGGCTTATTTTGCATAATGTGCTTCCTCACCTATATAAGCTATATTTCGTGATCAAGGAGGGCCTTGATTAGTGATTCCCTCATCTTTTTGGATAAGGGCATCATATATGCTTAGCTTAGATGGCAACTTTCTTAGATGAGAAAGGATGTTGTAGTCCACCTTTGGCTGGTCTTCCACAAGCATATCCAAGGGTGGAGCATCCTATGGAAGGGCTTCAATCTTCGCACCAATGACTTATTTCCCCTATCTTGAGGTGTTGCCTAGAGGTAGAACCTTGCCACTATGGAGGTTGACTAGTGATCTCTTGAGGCAAGGTGTTGGAAGGTTCCACTCGTGCTCACCTACATCTTCTTCTATGGGACCCTCAGAATCAGATGATTCCAAGTCTATCTCAAGAGGTGAACCCATAGTATTTAGAGTTGGAAAGTCCAACTATGAATCAGAAAGAGGAAGATCAAATTGTTATAACTATTTAGACTTAAAGAGTTATCGTTAGGAATATAAAAAGACAACCCATCAAAAGTGACAAAGATGTAATTCAAACTAGCTTTATTCTTCAATTTCTTAGAATTATTTGGAGGTACAAAGTAGAAGTCAAGTAAAGTGAGTGGAGTAAGGGATTTGATGCCCTTATCCACTGATATAAGAGTTCTAGTAGTAGAAGAAATAGAAAAGCTAGCTGAAATGGAATAAGTCATTAGTGTGGAAGCTGCAACTGAAGGATGGAGGCTAGACATGGTGGCTATGCTAAGGGCTATCTGGTCGCTACGCTTCTACTTGAGCTCTCACTTTTCTAGAGTTGGCATTGGCAACTTGCAAACCTTCCTTGGTGTTGGAGGTTTGAGCTGACTAGGAACCTACAAGGAAAGCTTCTTGATCTTCTAAATTATTTTCTTAGAGGTTTTGGATGAATAAATGTCCCAACTTTCCTTGGTTTTGGTAGGATCACATGTATCCCCAAGGATTACCCTAATGGAACTAGAAGGTTGTTCCATAAGGTATTCCTTTGGGATAACTACAACACCAGTCTTGAAACTATGTTCAAGTCCTTGAATGTGAAGCAATCCTCCAAAATGTGGCCTAGCATTCAGTGGTAAGGGAAAAAGTTTGGATCATGACTTTTGCCTACTTCCTCCGGTCTCCTAGGCTCAGGTAGCTAAAAATCAGGTTTCTTTAAGAGATTCTTAAAGATTTTTCTGATTACCTCCCTCTTAAATTAATAAGGTTTGTTTAACTTATCTAAAAGAGTAGGTGGACCATAGCTACTTGGCGTATGCATGTGCATGCGCTACGGTATGGTATATGTATTGGCCGGCCATGGAGGCTTGGTGGAGACGGGGGTTGCTCTGTGATGGCAAAGGAGGTGGAGGCTAAGGTCTGGCCTTTTGACGATCTCTAGCTCCCCTTTGTCAACCACTCTACTAGCTTCTTCTCATAGACCTTCTAGCCTTTTGCTTAGCAACGATCGAAAAAACTGCTTTGGCCTCTCCTTGTAGACTAGCCACCTTGTTGATTAGCTTCTCAAATGTCTTGATAGTGAAGCCCTTAAACATGAAGGCGAGTAGGCTATGGATATTCTTCAAGAGAATCTCAATGGCATGATGTTGCATACTATGGTTCACACTTCATACTTGTTATGCCATCATATAATCAACAAGTGACTCACCAGAAGTGCTATTGTGCTACAATGAGATCACCTACATTAACCCTTTTTTGATCCTAGCAAACCTCTTGATAAAGAGTTGCTCTAACTCAGAAATGTCTTTATGAATCATAGTAGCATACCAATCAAAACCAATACTTAGGCTACACAAAAGTCAAAAGCAAAGCATCACGCACCGTTGCAATAATTAGCCTAAATGAGCTATGTGTTGCTCATTTCCACTACCATCAAAGCTTTTAAAGGAAGGCACAAAACCCTTGGGATCTTGGATAGCATCAATTCCTCTAGGGTCTACCCTTTGGAACTGATGATCCTCCCGGAGCTTGAGCCAATGCTTCCTTTGATTTTATATCTTGTTATTGTATGGAGGTACTTTCCACTACCTTCCTATACATGCTAGTGCTACCTTGCTCAATGGGAGGTAGAGTCTTAACTAGATCAAAGACATTCACTAACTCAGGCTGATTGATGTCAACTGTGGTAGGATGAACTAAAGGGGCTTGTTTCTGAAGCACTAACACTACTGCTAACAAGTCCTGTAACTGATGTGCCATCCTATCAATCTGCTCATCCTTCTACCTCAACTAATGTCAGAGGTGTTGATTCTGTGGTGTCCTCTTGATCAACCTCATCACCTTCCATGGCCTATTTGTCCTAAGAAGAGATCCTCTAGTGTCAACCATGCATACTCCAAATAAATCTCCCATCAACATCTTCATTGGGATCAAAGCTCTCTCTCTTCATCGACGCATACCCCAAGATTTCTTCTTCTCCATGAAATAATATGCAACTATTTCATCTAAGGAATGATCCAACTCAGTAGGTACAAATAGTTTAAATGGTGTGATCACTATCATGCACTGAGAGGCACTAGACCTCGCTTGTCACTGGAGAGTCAATCCTATGTGGACTATACTCACTAGATGAATGATACTCCTGACTACTACTACTATAAGAGGAGTAAAAATCCTAGGATGTTCCTCCACCACCGCTAAACAACTATCATCGAATATTTAATAACTCACCATCTCCACATCCATGGTGGAGTTGGTGAAGGGATGACCATGATGCTTCGGGTCGCCACACCTTCGCACACCACGGGGAAGAAGGTTGAGTAGAGAGCTCACCCCTGGATGGTGTAGAAGGGTAGGATCCTTGGTATCATCACCAACGGGGTGTGCTTTTCCCTGGATGTGGCCTTCATGGCCTTAGATGGAATGGGAGATGTAACATGTACGCAATGACGAGGGTAGATGGGGTGGAGACACCATCGACTCTGTGCACAAGAACCCCTCTTTAGTGGCTAGTCCTAGTGAGAAGAATACTATCATGGTCAGCGGGGTAAAATGAAAATCAATCAAAGAAGTGGACAACTTGAACCTCCATCGCCTCTCTAGTAATGTGTGTATGGGCCTCATGGGCCCTCTCCTGGTGAATCTACCTACCTACACTGTGGGGAATAATAGATCAAAGATCAAATTGAGTGCTGGACTCAGCGCCACCCTACTGCCATAAATAGATCGAGGCCAACATACGACCTCCTCCTCCTAGAAACTACTGGCTGCAAGTGCACCACTGAAGGAGGTGATGAACAGATCCTCTAGCATCCTCCATGTTTGATCAAGAGAGAGGATGGAACTAGTTCCCTGTAACTAGTGGTGAAGTGATAATGGGAGACTCATCCATGGCTGATCGAGCTGGTGCTTCTAGCTCCCTAGCTATCCAGTGTGATACTTGATCATGATTCTTGTTCCTACTGGTATGGATAGGATGGGAGGAGTGAGCTAGACCCATACTCAAATGAGAGGCAAGCCCAGACTGGGAGCCTTACCCTTAGAGGGTATAGATGTTAGGCTACTGGCCCCCATTGGGGCAACATGAGCAACTCTGGGATGAACTGCAAGAGTCGGTACAAGATCGGCACTATAACAACTAAAGTATGGTACCATTTTCTTTTCAATGAGGAGACATTAGAATCAGAAGGTAAGTCTATCCTGATAACTGACTTCTACCCATTCACCTTGGTCCTTCTGACTGTGGTGAGGGGAATGCCCTTACAAGTGATCCTGGCTCCCTCAAATCCCCAGCCAAAGTGAATTAGGTGGGTATGGTCCGGGGGAAGTCAGCCTGATCTAAAGCTAGATCCATACCATGGGGGAAGGTGAAGACAAACTTCTGAGAACCGGCCATTTTACTGACTATAATAGACTAAAACTGAACTGTACTGTACTGATTGTAAAGAATCTACAATGAGAAATTAACTTGTGTCAGATTTCTCCATAGATTTTTGAATTTTGAATTTGAAAATTTGAACCCACATCCAACAACTTGGAAGTGTTAAGTGGGGTTCAAATGGATTTGAGAAGATTGATTGAAAGAGGAATTTGAATATGAATCCAACTTCAACAAATTTAGGTATGTTGAAATATGGATCCAAAATTTTGATAAGGATGCTTCCATAGGTTCATTTGTTTTGAATATGAATTTTGATTTTGAGGACCCTTTCCTTTAACAAATTTAAGTATGTTAAAGTAAGGGTCAAATGAGTTTATTTTTGTTTGATTATTTTTGGACTTTTTCTTACTAAGCAAATTTAAGCATGCTAAGTGAAGTGTTTGAGATAGTGATTATTTCATTTTGTGAATTTTGATTTGATTTTGGAAAATTTGGAATTATTACATAGCAAATTTAGATATGCTAAATGAAGAACCCAAGTGTATTTTGTTTGATTTTTGAAAATAGGATTCTTGCAAATTTAAGTATGCTAAGAAAATCCTAAGTGTTTCATTTTGTTTTGATGTTTTGATTTTTTTAAAAGGGTAGGATCCTTAGAAAATTTGGTATGCTAAAGGAATCCTAAGTGTTTCATTTTGTTATTTTGATGTGATTGAAAGTGGAGATTCAACTTTAGCAAATTTGGTATGCTAAAGATGAAGTCCCACTTGGTTTTGTGAAATGGAAATTTCACTTAACAAATTTGAGTATGCTAAATGAAATTCCAAATGGTGTGTTCAAGATTTCTGATTTCATTTTAGTTTTGAAAATGGAAACTTCTCCTTAGCAAATTTGGTATGCTAAGGAAAGAAGCTCCAAAGGTGTTTGAAAATTTTGGTTTTGACTTTGGAAACTTCACTTAGCAAATTTGAGTATGCTAGGTGAAGTTCTAAAAAAAATGTTTTGAAAAATGTTTGATTTTGGGATTTGAAAACTTCACTTAGCAAACTTGAGTATGCTAAATGAAGTTCCAAAAGTTGTTTGAAAAATTTTTGATTTTGAGATTTGGAGACTTCACTTTAACAAATTTGGGTATGTTAAATGAAGTTCCAAATGTGCTTTGAAAATTGTTGATTTTGATTTTGATTTGGGAACTTCACTTAGCAAATTTGATTATGCTAAATGAGGTACCAAAATGTGTTAAATTTTTTTTTTTTTTTTGAATTTTGAATTTGGAGACTTCACATAACAAATTTGGGTTTGTTAAATGAAGTTTTGAATGTGTTTGAAAATTTTGAATTTTGATTTGGAGACTTCACTTAACAAATTTGGGTATGTTAAATGAAGTTCCAAATGTGTTTTGAAAATTTTGAAATATGATTGTTGATTTTTTTTTTTTTGAAAATGGGACTATTCACAAATTTAGGTATGTAGAATGGAGATCAATCTTATTTTTGAAATATGAATTTTTATTTTATGTGTGATTGTTTCTTTTTGAAAGAGAGGAATTCCAACTTAAAACATATGTGAGATGTTCAAAAGAGATTTCCAAATGATATTTTATTTTTAGTTGAATGAAATCTTCATTTAATAAATTTGAGTATATTAAATGAAAGTGTCTATGTGTGCTTTTTGAAAATTTTATTTTTGTTCGGAAGTGAACTTCCCATTCAATAAGTTTGAATGTATTGAATAGAACGATTCATGCGTGTTTTTTAAAAACTTTTATGATTATGATTATGACTTTTGGAAAAGATGATTATTCATTTTATTATGAAAATGACATCTTCATCAAAGTGAATTGAAAGATGATGTTCATTTGTGCTTTTAAAAAATGTTGTTTAGTTTTATTTTTGAAAATCCCTACATGTAATAATTATGGGAATTGTTAAATGAGGGTGATAAGATTTTGTGGAAAATATTTTATTAAGTGCATTTTGAAAAGGTGCTTTTGAAAAGCAAAGTTCTTTATGGAAGATTTATTATTTTAGGATGAACCTTTCCTTATCATGAAAATGATAAGGAGGAAGTCTTTAAAAATGTTTTCTTTTTATTTAGATCTTCATTTTACCCATTGAGAACATTTTTAAGACCAACAAGAATATCCTAAAACCTAACGATGTAGGCTAACTCAACTTAAGAATGAAATGAGCTAAGTTCCAATGGAAAGAATGATTGTCTTGGATTCATACCAAAGTACAAACCCACTATCGATACTCAAAGATAACGATCATTTACCAAAGATGGAGAGAGAACCATCCCGTGAGTCGAAAAAATTTGTGGTGAAAATTTCTAATATGGGAGTGGCCTTTCAAATCTATGGGAGAAATGAAAGAGGCAAGCCTATAAAAAATTCATCTTTTAAGATGCTGAGATCCATAGATGTACTTATTTAGGTGATCGAGTCATCAAAGAAATAGTACTATCTCAAAGATAGAAGTCACTACCCTTTAATGGACCTAATTACCTCAATAAGTCAAGGATGATGGGTCTGCATATAAAAAGATTCTTCCCTACTTTACATGGAAAAGTAAAGGTTTATTTTAAGTTCATTAAGTTCTCTTGGGCAAGCCCCATAGTTAATTACGTCCTATGAAATGGGGATTCCTTAGGAAAACTCTTGATTAAGGTAAATGATCATTATCTTCAAACATTTTGATATAAAAAGACTATCAATCGATTGGTTCATTTTTGAAAATCAAATGAGATTGATCAAAGAGGAGGGGGGAGTTATTATAAAAGCCAAAATTGAAGATAAGTAGAGATGCTCATGATGTTAGGAAACATGAGCATCTCAAATTATCCTATTGGCTTTTACATTTTGAAATTGATTTAGTTTGTTTGAGTTGAATTTCTCAATAGAAATTCTGGACTTATGATTCCTTAACACAAGATTAAGGAAATACCTAAGAGGTGAGGAATTAAGCTTATGGCCAACAAAGGAGAGAAGCAATCTCAGAACCTAAATCTAGGGAGCTTTGGTGAGGGCCGAAAGCACAACCTAAATCTAAGGTGAAAAATGGGTATTTGGTTTGTCTCCATAAGAGATGACAAACAATACTTGGACTTACAAACCGGGGTGGGCCAACTAACTCCTCCTATGAGTTTAAATACATGTAGGCAAGTCATTATGCTTATGCAAGATAGCTAGGTTCTTATTTATTTAGCAAGAGATTAAGTTCTTAAACTCACTCCCTAAAGTGACTAGATCATGTAAAGGGCATACTTTAAATGACCTAAATCTAATGCATTTCAAATTTCATTTTATTTTCATTTTTGGACAATTATCTTGACTCAAGAAAATAGGATTCATATGACTAATGCATCAGAAAGAAGGTTATTGGCCAAAATCAGAGAAGGGAGGAGGTGAGTTTCCACCATGGCTCTCAAAGGTCAAGCCAAGTTTCAAAGGTGGAAGCCCTCCAATCAAGAGTGAAATAAGATGCATTTGTGCATGATATTACAAAGAAATGCTCATCCAGCTAAGGGGTTGCTAATTCTTTTATCTTGATTTTAAACCTAAGCTTTAGGTGAGGTTATGAGTTATTTATTTTAATTTGAGTTAAGTTGGGTAAAAGATTTATTTTTCCTAAAGAGCCTACATCCAGCCATACATAAAGCAAGGAAGAAACTAGAAAAGCATGCCACTTAATTCAAAAGCTAAACAAATCATCAACCAATTTATAAAGCTAATCAAAAGAATAAATTTTAAAAACCAAAAATATCAAATGTGGGTAGCTAATCTCTACCCTTATTCAACCCAGATTATAAATGAATTAAATTATAATTAAGCAAGTAATTCATTATTATTGGGGTCTTCAAGTTTTATTTCTTCTTTCTTCTTTAGTTCCTTCTTTTGGATGGTTGGAAGGTAGATGCTCCAAGGCTTCACATGGTGCATAAGATAGGATCTTATGACCAATGCTCATCCTAATCCCCATAACAATCATTCCAACCCTAATTGCACAAATTTACATGAAAAGGAAAAGTGGAAATCTAACTAACACCCAAAATAAAGGTTAGCTAAAATAAACCACACAAATCCCAAGCATGTATATTGGACTTATCACCACACATGGGTGACTAAGTCCACCTTGCCAATGGATTATGCTTAGGGGTATAAAGCACCTGCAAGCAAAAGCATTTATATTTTTATTTATGATAGCCCCAAGAATCCCCTATAGAAAAGAATAGTTAGACTAAGAATGTCCTACCATTCATTCTATGAGCATACATCCTAACATCTAGTCTAAAACATATATCACAAAATAAAACAAACATCAAACCATGCATCAACCTAATCTAAAGCTAGAAGTGGTGACTTAGGCTAATATGTGTGCTTTGAAGGCTTGTGTGGTATGCCTAGCTATGGCTTTAGGTTCAAATTTTCTAAGTATGAAGAAGATGTTCAACTTAGAGGAGGGTTTCATTTGAGTTGTTTAATTATTTTGGATTGATTTTATTTCATGTTTTGATTTGGTTTAAGTGGATCCTACAATTAATTACTAAGTTATGAAGAGAGGAAAGAGAAGAGAACTTCTCTTCTTTCCCTAACCTAAGTAATTTCTAAAGTAGATTCACATTTTAGTTTTGGTGAATTTTTGATTAAATCTTTAATTAATCTAAGTTTAGATGAACTCTAAACAAATCTATTCAAAAGAAAGGCATTTTAAGATTAAATAAAATGAATCAAAATTCACATAACATACACTATTTCATTTCTTTCCCAACATATATAACATGCATATGGATGGACCCTAAGCATATCTATACATTCAAATGAGATTATTTAACACACTTTATGATGCATGCTAAGTAATCCATTTAAGGAAATTTAGAAGTTGAATATGCATGATTTTTCTTAAGTAGAAAGAGATTTCCTTATCCAAATTTTCACATACACATGAAAGTAAGAAAGGCATAAGTGAGTACAATTTGTTAAAGGTGGTATACAAGACCTACTTAGGCTACTTAAAGCCTCACAACCTTGGGTTGTCAGCTAATATACCACTTTCCTTAAATACAAACATATGTATAAAAGAAATGAAATAGAAAAGAGAAAAAAGTTGTTTAATGGATTCATTTTATTTATGCAATTTATGTATGCAAGTATAGGTAACCTTCTTAAGTGATAGGGATGAATGGGGTATGGAATTAAGTAAGTGTTGGGTTCTTTTCAAATGAACCCTACATCTTACCAACTCTTATTCAAAACTATACCAACATAAGAAAGAAAGGAAACCTATGCTAAGCATGCCTTTATAATCTATCACATGCAAATTCATAATTAAAATATAAGTAGCATAATTTCAGATTTGGTATTTGATTTATGCATTTTGAAAATAATTTGGATTTAGTAGTGATAATAGCCATTCATATTTCTACTTTAGCCAACACATGCAAACTTGACATAAAGTAAACAATTTCATTTTAAATTTGAATTTGAAAAGTATGAATGCATGAAACCACATGACATACAAATATAACATGTTGGGAAAGATTCAAAGCAATGAAAGCATGTAAACAAGTTCACTTCACTTAAATCCTAAAGACATTCTTATAGAATAAAAAATTTAAAATAAATCAAAGTGAACTCAAAGTGATTATTGTTTAGTTTGAAGTTTGATTTAATTTTGAAAAGGTGAGATGAGTTTGCTATTTTTAACCCATTCCCACATGTGTTTGATATTTTTGTTTAATTTTTAGATAATTAGATCCATTTTTATGCATTGATTAGGTTAAGGTATGAATTAAGTAACTTAATTAACCCTTACCTACACCACCTTAGAACAACCAAATAATTATGAGCCAATGAGATGACATAAAACTCACAAGGAATTTAAATTTTCAATGCACCTAATAAGAAAGAGGCCTAATGCAATTTGGCTCATTAAAAGTTAATTAAGCTAAGGGTTTAGCTTAAGTAATTTCAAAACACCCTTTCACACATGTGAATTGGGTTTTGATTTCTTAATTGCTATTAAACACCCAAGGATCTACCCAAAGTAGATTAATTAAGTTCTAGAACTTTTTAAAAATTTTAGAAATTAATTAAATTGATAATTAATGAATTAACCCCAATTAAGAGGAGATTAAGGAGAGAAAAGGGGTTTAGGGAATAGCTTAGGGGAAATGCCCCAAAAATATTCCATAAACCTCTACTTAAATCAACAATCATGGGTTAAAATCAATTACACCCAATTGTCCTTACATATAAGGAGGGTAATTAGGAAATTCATGTGTGATTCTTCTAATCAAGCCTTCAATAAATCCCAAGAAAATTAGGGGAGGTAGAAGTCATCCCAAAAACATACCCAAGAATTTGGGATTAATCAGGCCTAATTAAAAGTAATTAGAAAATAAACTTTCTAATAAAACCCAAATTCAGAAAAGCATAATTCAAAACCCATTGAAATTAATTTTAAAATATTCTAGGTTTAATTATCTTTCCAAAGGATTTTATTTCAAATTTGTAAATTTTCTAGAGGAGAGTTATGAATTTTAGAAGATCCTTGTTAATTAGAAATTAATTAAGCATTTAACTAATCCCCTGGCTCACGGTGCGATGCGGTGGTGGTGATGGTCAGTTTACACACGATGATGGGGTTACTTAAGTAGTCAAATCAAGATGGTGGTGGCATTTTGATCCTCATGATCAAAGATCAGACGGTCAAGGATCTCCGTAGTTTTAAAACAAATAATAGATATCTAAATGTGCAGAACTATCTCTGCCGTCCATCTAAAATGCATGGATGGACGGCTGAGATCTCCCAAGTTCTTCCCCTTGATCAATAGAGATCATCCATGATCAAGGGGAAGATCCAAGCTTGATCTAGCATGGATTCAAATCAAACTCAACCTACACCATCTAAAGCTAAAGAGTGCAAATCCAACGGTCAAAAATTGATGGGGTGAAAATTTCATTCACAAAGCTCCACATCACATTGAGTTTAATGGTCAAAAAAAATCCCATACCGGAGGTGATCCGCTCTTCCCTTGGAGAAGCTTCGTCTGGTTGAGACGAAGCCTTGCTAAAGTTTTGAGCACTTGAGGTTGAGTGGATCTTCCTATGGGTAACCTCTTCCTTAGCTTGAGCTCATTTTGATCCAATTCAATCCTTCCTTACTGTGGGAACTCCAAAGGAAGCTTGGGTGCACTCGACTTAGCTCCTTGATGAAGTATGCAAGAGCAATTGGATAGAGATTGAGTGAAGAGGAGTTTAGCTCTTTAATGGACTTCCCCTATTTTCAAAGTCCAAAATCTGAGAAATGGCTTATCAAATCCTCTCTAAGAAGCTTGGGAATACTCTGATGCTTACAAGTTCCTTAGCTTCAATCGATGAGGGAAGTGAATTGAATTGAATTAGGGGAGTATATCTCCCCTTGAAGGATCAATGGTGACAATGCTCTCCATTTTGATCCACATCAGGGTTTGTTTGATCAGTTAAGGGTGTGCACATGGTTGGTTTGAGCCAAAGAGTGGATTTCTAACCTCCCATGTGCTTGAATTTGAGTTTGAGAGGGAGTTTGAATTTTGCATTTTGACCCATAGGGTCAAGTTTGGTCTATGGACCAATTGGTCTGACCCAAACCCATTGGGTTCGGTGCACCACTCTCCCCTAGGTCCTCTTCAGCTTTTAGGAAAGCCTCAGGTGAATGTGAAGTGGGTATGACCAAATTACCCATGGGTTAAGCCAAAATTTGTTCTATTTCCTAGGGGTAGAATGGTCATTTTGCTATTTTTTTCACTTTGGCAATGTTGGGTATGTGGAAAAACTAGGTTTGGCCAAGTTTCATGAGATTTGGAATTCATTTGATAGGGTTTGGCTCATGTTGACCCATTTAGGTCAAAATGGGTCAACTTGGGTCAAGTTGACCAATAGGTCAAATTGGGTCAAACCAAGGGTTGGGTAAAGTTCATATGACCATTTGAAATGTTTGGCTTTGGTTTGATTCAATTTGGTATAGTTTTGAATTTGGCTCATATGACTTCATTTAGGTCAAATGGGTCAAGTAGACCTATTTGACCCATTTGACCTATTTGAGGTAGGTCAAGGGTAGGTTTTGGTTTGGTTAGACATATGGAGTGGATTGGTATCTTTGTTTCAATCAATTTTGGTTATGTTCAAATTTGGCCCAACACAACCCCCCTAGGTCATGTTGGGTCTAAGGTCAATTGGGCAAGGTTAGGTCTAATTGGCCAATGGAGGCTTTGGTCAAGTTCCACAAGTGATTTGGAATGGACTTGACCCATTGGTTTGGATCAATTTGGTCAAGTTTTGAAACATTTTGACCATTTAGGTCAAAATGGGTCAACTTGGGTCAAGAGGCCAATTAGGTTAGGCTCAAATGTTGGTTTGTCAAGTTCAAACATAAGTCATGAGTGAACTTA
Source organism: Cymbidium sinense (assembly GCA_021442155.1). NCBI lineage: Eukaryota > Viridiplantae > Streptophyta > Magnoliopsida > Asparagales > Orchidaceae > Cymbidium > Cymbidium sinense. The sequence continues at coordinate 13,038 of JAKCPB010001002.1, forward strand.
GATCAATGGTTTCAATTTGGCCTATGGTGGAATTTGGCTATGTTAGGTTTCATTTTGGGTTAAGTGTTGACTTGGTCAACCCTTAGTTTGACTTGGTTTGACCCAATTTGATTGATTGATCATCACTGATGATTGTTGATCATGATGAGAGGATATATGAGTTTGGTTCAATCCAATTTGGTTAGGATCAAAATTTGCTCATAATGGTACTTTAGGTCACTTTGGGTCAAGTGAGCCTAAGTGAGTCAAATGGCTTGGTCAAAGCTTGATTTGAAGTTGGTTGATCTTGTAAATGGACTCATGATTGAAATATAAATCCATTTACAAGTGGTTTGAAGTCAAATGGGTTTTGATCCATTTGACATTTAATATACAAAGGAAGAATATGAAGGGTTTTGGGGTTTGATTTTTTGACTTGGGTTTTGATTGAGTGATTGAAGTTTGGATTTATATATGAGCTCATGATTGTAGGGTTGATTGAATCATGAGAGAAAATCAAGAGTTTGGTTTGATTTGAAGTTGATTTGGCTAAGTTCAAGATTTTGACTTGAAAGGCTTAGATTGGATTTTGAGTTGATTTGGGTTTGATTTTGGAATAGGTTTTGATTGTTTGAATTTATATTTCATTTATATATGTGAATATAAATGATATAAATGATCATAAGAAAATTTCAAGGATTTGAAGTGGTTTAATCATTTTGGGCAAGTCCATTAAGAAGGATTTAAAGGACTTAAAAATTTGGAGTAGGGTTTTGAATTTTGAAGTTGGTTTGATTGATTTATATTTATATTTCATTTATATGTGAATATAAATGAGAATATAAATGAATTATGAGAAAATTCCATGACTTTGATATGGTTTGATCAAGATTTAGGCTAAGTTCATTAATGGAAAATTAATGACTTAAGGAGATTTCAAATTGGGAATTTAATTTTACCTTGATTTGATTGATTTATATTTATATTTCATTTATATATGTGAATATAAATGAGAATATAAATGAGTTTTGAGAAAATCCCATGAGTTTGAATTGATTTGATCAAAGTTTAGGCTATGTCCATTAATGGAAAATTAAGGGACTTAAGAAAAATGAATTGATTTGGAATTTTGAGTTTAGTTTGATTGATTTGAATTTATATTTCATTTATATATGTGAATATAAATTAGAATATAAATGGATTATGAGAAAATCTCAAAGATTTGATTTGATTTAGATCATGATTTTGGTTAAGTCCTTAAGAGAATATTAAGACTTTGCAAAATTTGGACTTAAAATTTTAATGAATTTTGATCATGGGTTTCAATCATGGATTTCAATCGTATAGAATTGATTTAAATTTGGAGAAAATCAATTAAGATTGATTTGGAGTTTGACTTGAAAGAAGGAAAGTGAGGAATTGTTTAAGTTAAGGGTAGAAAATTTTCCTAACACCCCCAAGGCATGACCTATTCCTATGGATAACTCTTCTAAGTCTCTGTGGCTAGGTTTGAGTATCCACCAATCACTAGATGTGTCTTATGACCAAAGGAACTCTTAAAGTCTAAGAGGAATCTTATGTCTATGATGGAGGTTGAGAGCTCATTCTAAAATGAGGTCAACACCTCCAAAAAAAAAAATAGAAATCTCTCTATATTTGAACCCCATTTAGTTTACCTAAATTTGTTAAATGAGGGTTCCAATTCAACAATCAAATCAAGTTAACAATTCAAGTAAACAAAATTCTGTCTGATATGGTTCTCTTTCTAGCAATGCAGATTCCATTCATGACCATCAGAGAGAGGAGGTGGCAAGAAGCCACTTCTTTGACCTACAAGATGATTCTGAAGTTTCCCTAACCAAAGGAGAAAGGCCATAAAATTTCCTTTGAAAGCCAAGAATAAGATCAATAAGGATTGTGAGTATGTCTTATCCATTCTAGATAAGTATGACTCAAATGATCTGAATCCTAATTCCCAAAAGAAGACAACTCCCAAAATGACTATCACAATAACGATCATAATCCATAAAATAGCAGTATCGATGGACTTGATGTCTTTAAGGATTTCAACTCTGGAAGAGATACCCCCATTCTAAACTTTCATGGTGTCACTATCAACAATGAGTTAGAATCATCAAATCTAATAGAAGAAATTTTGGGCACCATAAGGTAGACATCAATTCTACCTCTCTTTAGAAGATATCATAGAAGCCATTATTGTAGTGGCAGGGTCCTACCACTTTCATCAAGACCAAAGGAAAAAGAAAATCAGTCATTGGAAATAATCAAATTCTAAATCCTTCTTAAGATACACCTCATAATCCAAAATAAGGGCATCAAACTATTCAAGGTTAATCATAAGGTCCTAAACTATCTTGGAAGGTTGCCCACTAAGCTAAAATAATGAGTGCACCCTCTCTAAGGAGATAGAGGAGTGTTTGATTGGAACTTAACTGATTCTTCCTTGCTCAATTAGTGGAACCTCCTCAAGTCATACTCGACATAGAATATCCTATGGAAAGAAAGACAAGTAATTCCCTCTAGAGAACAATATAAACAAAGACTCAAAAAAAGAGAGAAAAAATGAAACAAAAAGAGAAAAGAAAGAAAAGAAAAAAAATGAATGAAAAAAAAAGAGAAGAAAAGAAGAAAGAAGAAAAAAAGAAAAAGAAAAAGTAAAGCACCAATAATACACATTGATTTGGAATCCAAAGGATAAATCATGTGTACGAGGTGTAAATTTAAAGAAAAGGAGAGAAAAAAGAATATATGAAATAAATTTTGAGTCTACTTTTGACAAGTCTTTGAGTAGATAATAGAAAACAAAAGTTCTAAAAGGATAATTCATGAATGATATGACTAGAAACTTAGTAGTTATGCAAGCACATTGACTCCAATTCTACTATCTCATGATATTATTATAGGATTGGAAGTTAAGAGTTGCTCCTAACCTCTAACAATATATATGTATATATAATGAGATATCAAATTTCCACTTCATCTCTCTCTTCAAGCTCAAAAGAGGATTCAATAGTTGTAGATAAACCTTCAAATGAAGTAATAAAATCATCTTTTGCCTAGTCTACTTAGCTTAAAGAATTTTGAAGAATTTCAAGTAGAGGATACACTCCTTGATCTTAAGAAGAAAATTAGATCGTCAACCAATGAGTTTTAAGAGATTAACCTCAAAACATAAAGGTAGTCCACCCACCCTCCCAACTCCATATATGATAAGTCAAAAAAATGCCAACAATTTGGCTAGGTTACTTTTGTAGTTTAAAGACTACTTTACCTAAGACCATAATGAAGTGCCCAATACATCTCTAAAGGTAGTAGTCTACAAACTCAAAATTGAACCTATTGCTATTCCTACTTTGCAAACTTTTAATGCGAACATTTGCACCAAGAAGAAGATCAAAGTTTGGAGTCAACCTTATTGAAGAAGAAAGATGCTATCATGATTACCCAACATTATGCCCAAATAAAGGAAGGACATTCAAATCACATAGATTATGAAGATTTTTAGGCATGTCTTGAAGATGAATCCACATTACCTATTTCAAATTTGATACCAGACATAGCCTCTTTACAAGCAGTCTCTGCATTCAAGGATGGGTCGAATGATGCCAGAAGATGAGAGGTCATTTGCACTTATAATTTCTATTGGAATTTATCACTATCAGGTCATGCCTTTCTCTGGTCAGCAGGGTTAAAGAAAAAGGAAGACCATCTTTATGATCTAAGTAGTTGTCTTTGATTGGTTATCAAACTTCAGCCTAAAGTTGAATCCCCTAAAGTATACAATTAGGATGGCTTTAGGGGAGTTTCTAAGGCTTGTAGTAAAGCATCATGGAATAATAAAGATTGATCTAAAAGACATTAATGTGATATTAGAGATGCAGAGATTCTACTTAATAGGAGAGAGACTTCACTAACATTGAATATAGATGGTTTAAACTCTTTCAAAGTTAGTCTATCTCAAAACTTTTCAAATCAAGAATCTACTTCCAATCATTGAAAGGCCTACCTTGGTGCTTCAAAAGGATGGAAAGTAGTTTAAACCATATAATGGGAGCACCAATGCTTCCAATCAATGGCTCTATTTAAAAAAAATACTATCCTCAAAATAATGTTTGAAAATAATTATCATCAATTAAAATCCTATCTTTCCATTCATCAAATCCCTTCTTCATTGAAAGCATTATTTGCTTATTTGTGAATCCACCATGACATGTTTTAGGATACCTACTAGTGCATCACCCTCACTCATTAGTTGCTCTAGGTTGGGATGTGTTACACTGCTAGTGTCACCCCAATGGTACCTTGTTTAGAGGATGTAAGTTTGTTATGCTTTCCTTCGACTTGACCAGACACCGATGAGAGCACCTTGTTAGCATGGTAGGCCTTACCGTGTGGTCGATAAGCTACCCTCATGTTGGCTATATTTAACAGGCTGTAAGTTAGCTACACCTTCTTCCTAAACTTGTCATCATGAACTAACTTGGTTGAGTATATCCGATAAACACCCAAACACATCTTTTTCTCGGCTACTTTGATGTGGGATAATGCCCCCAGACACTCACTCATTAGCTCTAAGTCTTGATGTGCTACCGCTAGTGCCACCTTAGTGGTTCCATGTTTAGAGGATGTAAGTCTATACGCTTTCTTCCTGACTTGACCATTGCACACCGATGAGCGCCTTGTTAGCATGGTAGGCCTTATAGAATGAAGCTACCTTCATGTTGGCTTCATTTAAGAGGATATAAGACTATAGACACTTTCTTCTTGACTAGCCATCTGAACCGACTTGGTCGAGTAGATGATTAGGTTAAGTCCCACAACACACCTTTCCTCCTAAGTACTTGTCCAGCCCTTCTTTGTGACTCCCTACTTAGTAGTCGCCCTTAGGTCGGGTTTGACTTGTTGTGCCAACAATGGGTCACCCAGTAGTTGTTCCTTGCTTTATAAGATGTAAGTCTACTACACTTTCTTCCTAAGTATAGCCGTTGCACATCGATGGGTGGCTCTAGGTTGGATAACACCTATCAAGCTAACAATAGACTATCTTGACAATCAGTTCCACTTTAGGGAGATATAAGTCTACATGCTTTCTTCCTGATTGATCACACATCGGGGTACCTTAGGTTGGTTGGTTCTCTATGTCGAGTGACCCACCCAGTGGATACACCACTCATGCTAGATATAAGTCTGTTACACTTTCTCCTTTAGTTGGCCACTGTACACCTACAAGATTTCTTATTTAGAGGGTCAGATAACCCCTAGTGGCACCTCCCATGGGCACTCTATTTGGATCACATCCTTTGACCCCATTTAGACACTGTTATTACTGATTGGGTAGCCCCTTTCCTAGTAACCACCCCTTGGTTGAGATTCTATTCTGTGATGCAGATTCTCCCTTGTTCCAAAGAAATCTGAGATAGGTCAGACATATTTCTCGTGGTCCTCACACATCAATGGTCCATAATCAAATAATATATATATATATATATATATATATATATATATATATATATATATATATATATATATATATATATATATATATATATATATATATATATATATATATATACTTTATGGATTTAGAATTAATGCCCCGGCACCTTTCCCAAGAAAGCATCCTTCTTTAGAGGCGGTGTCGTAAAACTATAGAATGGACTACTACTCTTGAGTTGAGATAAGTCCCCATGACACTCTCGGTAGTCCGTTAGGATGGGTTCAATCATTTCTTCCACCAAGGTTACCCGGTCATCTGGCTTTGGAAGATATGTAATTACATTCATTCTTTTAGACTGCACACCAATGGGTAGCTAGGTGGTTCAATTGTTATGTCGGTAGTTATTCCTTGCTTTGGAGATGTAAGTCTTATGCTTTCTCCATCCGCCATTACTGTGAAAGGCACCCTTAGGTTGGATAGTCCTACCCTTAGATAGACTACCCTTTTGTATTGATAAATCTTTGATAGGCTAAAGGCCAACATAGCCCTCTTCTTAGATGGTCCATCCTTGCGAGATCCATCAAATAAAAAAAATTAAAACAAATAAAATCAAACCAAATCAAATTACAACAAATCAATGAAATTAATCTTAACTACTTTTGAGTTGACATAGTCCCCAATGACATTCACTCAATAGTCTCCCTAGGTCAGTTCAATTTGTGCGGATCTAGATCACCCTAGTTGATCCCTACTTTGGAAGATGTAAGCCTACTACACTTTCTTCCTAAGTACAGTGATTGCACACTAAAAAGCAACCCCTTAGGTTGGATAGTCTTACCTTGTGGCTGGTAGACTATTCCTTTGGATTAAATTTGAGATAGGTCAAGGCGACATAGCCCCTTCTTGGTGGGTCCAATGCACTGCAGGGTTCATAATAAACTAAATTTAGAACTAACCTTCCTGGTGAAGTCAAATTAAAGCATATCAAACAAACCAAACTTCTCCCTAGCGAGGCACAAATCAAATTAATCTCCCCAATGGAGCCATAAGAAATAGCATCAAACTCTTATCCCCAATGGATAGACCGAACCTGCTTCCTCAGTGGAAGGTTCACATTCCCAATCCCTAGCAGATTATAGATTCTTATCCAATGATATGCACCCAAACAAATCATATTCATAATCAAACTCAAATCCATATCCCAGAGATAGCTTGAACCTGCTTCCAGTGGAAGGTTCACATTGGTTCTCTTATGCCTTTGTCATAAATAGAGCTACTTTACACTAAGATTGTAAATCTAGCTACCTTTTAGGTTTAGGTATAGATCATTTTCATTAGTGTTTCCAGTCTTTTGGATGTTGTTGATCATCTTGGTCAATGCTAATATGTGGTGTGCCTTGTCATTTACACCACACTATTGGGGGGTCCTTTTGACCTTACTTTTAGAGTGAATTCTCAAACTCCTTCTTAGACCTAGGAACCTTCTAGACTATGGTTTTAGTCATAGATGCTTACATGGGTGAACACTTAACTAAGCCTAGAGACTTAGAAGGGTTAATAATAGGATTAGGCCATGCCTTAGGGACTTAGGAAAATCACCTACCTATAGCCTAAACCCAATCCATGTACACCTTCTTAAATTTAATTAAAATCCAAATTTCAGCCAAACCTCAAACTCAATTTCAAATCTAAATCTAAGTCCAAACTCAATTCCAAATGATTGAAACCCAACATCAAATCCAAACTTGAAATCCTTCCCAAGCCCTTTAATCAACCTTCATGAACTTAGCAAATTCTCATCCAATTCAATCCAAACTCAATTGATTTTCTTATAAATCAATTGTACCTTCAATTATCATCTCAAATATAAATGAAATATAAATTCAAATAGCCAAAACCAAATCAAAATCAAATCAAAACCCAATTTAAACCCTTTAAGCCATTTCCTTGAACTTAGCCAAAACCCATCTAAATGAAGGAAAATCAATGGATTTTCTCTTGAATCAATCATTCCTTCAATCATCTATCCAAATATAAATGAAACCTACAATCATCTAGTCAAACCAAAATCAACCCAAGTCAAACCCTAGCACATTTGACTTGAAATATTCAAATGAACCAAAACTCATTTTGAATTCAAAATAACAATTGAAATTATATATCAATCTCAAATCTATATATAAACTCAACAAAAATCAACCCAACTAAATCCAATTGGTTCACTTGACCCAAAGTGGCCAATTTGACCTACATGAACCAAAATCAATTCAATCCAAATCAAAGTGAATTAATTCAATCCAAACTTCATGTCATGATTGTTGATCACCCTAGGATGATCAATTGATATTAGGTCAAACCAAGTCAACTAGCCCATTGACCAAGTCAACCTTTTGCTTTATATGAACCCAAACTAGCTAATTACAATCAAATCCATTGAATCAATGATTCAAATCAACCCAAAATCAATATTTAAACATTGACCTTCAATTGAGCCAAACCTAGTCCAATTAGCCTCTTGCCAAGTTGACCCAAATTACATAAAGGGTAAATTAGACTAAATCCCAAACTAAATCCAAATTAATTCAAACCAAAGCATACAATCCTCTCTAAATAGTCATATGAACTTGACCTAACCCTTGTTTGACCTAATTTGACCAATTGGTCAACCTAACCCATTTTGATCCAATTTGACCCAAATGGGTAAAATTGCCAATCTTAACAAATGAACTCCAAATGACATAAAATTTGGTCCAACTCACTTTTGACTCATTTCAAATCAGCCTAAATCAAATTCAATGCCAAATGACCACTCTAATCTTGGGCTAGGGTATCACATAAGACAAAACACCTATGTAAATAGTAATTTGTCTTTCTTGTCCACTTGACACTCATCCATTATTCCACCTAGGCTCCAATGACTTGTCACCCCAAGAGATGGTTGGGTGTCACATCACTCATGGGGAGGGAAATCACCTCCCTCCTCAGGAACACTTGGTGAAGGACCTCCACTTCCCTTTGCTAGGACACCCACTTGTCCTTCATAGCAGCCACCTCCCATTCCTTGGCCAACCAAATTCTGCCACCTAAGGAGAATCCCAACTACCCCATGCCAAGCACACCCACATGGAGCCAAAAATCACCATGAATGAGTTGATTTTCGGCCATTGCAAGGCAACAAAAAATAGAATGTCCAAAACTCTTCCTCACACACTCATATCACTCTCCAAGAGCTCCAAAACCAACTAGTAACCATTGCCATTTGGTTTTTGAGCAAAAGCTATCAAAATCAACTGGATTCGGTGAGGAAGCGATGGCCATTGGTGGATACATTATTTTGATGTGAAGCAAAGCAATAGATTCAAAGCTTCTTCTTGCCCTCGAGCACACTTCATCACTCAAAATTATCCTCGGTGAGGTAAATTTCAAGAACTGTAGTTGGCCTTTGGTTCTTTTTTGTGTAATAATTTTTGCTCAATTTTAGGAATTTTCTTTAGATTACCCTTGTATTTTTTTATTGTACATCATCCCCATGCATTTGGAGTGATTTTTGATGAAGATTGCCAAAAAAGCTAGCCTAAAATAAAGTTTTCCATTCAATTTTTTCACAAGAATCACAAAAATAACTCTCGAAATAGTGTTCCTCGACCTCTTCCGTTGGATCACCCACCACCCATTCCATCTCTTGTTTAGGGAGACGGATGGCAAAGATTGTGTGTATTATCAGATCGAATGGCATCACCATTAGATCATGTGTGGATCGCGACGGACCTTCCATCCATGATCAGTCGATCGATCCACCTTGTCCACATTCTCATCGATGTGGCACATGCCGCGGTCACTCATCACCACGTGGTCAAGTCAACACCATGTAGGTGCTGACTAGGTTAAGTAAGAAATTAGGGATTTTATGCTTTTTAAAAATTAATTAAAAACACCTAAAACTTCAAAAATTTATAAATAAAATAAAATACTTAACTAAAAATTGCAAATAAGGGCACATTGGATTTGTCTTTCGAGATCAATGAATCTAGACAAATTTTTATTTATATCTTAATTTAAGCTTTATATGCAATAAAATTTCATTAATTAAAAAACACATCATTGATTTGAAATTTATAGAGAATAAAATTGAGCTTAAAATCTACCTACCATAAAATTTCAAGTCAAAAGGATTTCTAGATTGGGAGATATTGCATTCTGAAGTTCAAATAGTTAAAATAAATTAATGGACTTTATAAAAATCATGGAAAATCATTTAAATCAACTAAAACTTTAAAAAATTATAAAAAATAATAGAAAAATCATAAAAATTTAAGTTAATATTTATTTTGAAGGCATTTCAGAGAAGATTCAATTAAAATTGTTCCCAATTAATTTCAAATAGTAATTAAGGCTTAATTTAAGTTTAATTGAAAACTTAATTAGCTTAATTAATCTCTATTTACCTAAGTAATTAATCCCAAACTTTTTGAGGATGATTAATGGGATGACCTCTACCTCCCATAATTTTCTTGGGATTTAGTGCTTGGTTAATTAGGGAAATTGGTTGTCTTAACTTGCATTACTATTCTAATTAAATTGGAAATTAATTAATATTCTAAATAAGAAATCATTAATTAAGCTTGTCATTATAAAATAGTGAATGGGCATGGGGAATGAGTTTGGAACCTCTTTCCCAATCTTTTCCCTAAGTCTTTCACTTGAATGAAAATTAATTTATTTGGGATTAATTGATGGTTTTCATTAATTAAATTGCTTAATTATTTAATATGAAACTATAATCACATGGAATCTTAATTAATCAATTCATGGGTAGATCTTTAGGCGTTCAATAACCTAAAGATTTAAGAAATTATGGTTAACCCACATGTGTGGGAAAACTATGAAAGTACTTAATTAAGTTTCTTAACTTAATTAATCTCTAATTATGAGCCAATTTCATTAGGCCTCTTTTATTTCTTAGGTTTATTACTGATTTAATATCCAATGTATATACATATCATTTTGGCTCATAATTACTTGGTTAATTAAATTAAGGCAACATAGGTAAGGGTAAATTAATGGATTTAATGCATAGTACAACCTAGTGAACCGATAAAATCAACTTAATTACTTATCATTAAACCAAATTAAATCAAAAACATGGGAATGGATTAGGATCAGCAAACTTTTTCTTATTTCTTCAAACCAAATCAAATATAAAATTGAAAGTGATAATTAAAAAGCCTTGGTTTTCTTTAAATACTTTTATTTGATTTGATTATCCTTAGGAATTAATTTAATTGAATAAACTCACATGTTTATGCTTATTCATTCCTTTCCAATCATGTTAGATGTTGTATGTAAATTAAAATCATATATTCATCTTTTCAAAATTAATTAAATCAAATGGTTTTCCTTTATGTCAAGCTTGCATGTGTTGATTTATTTTATAATATGTTTGGCTATTATACTATTAATTTGAAATGTATTCTCCAAAGCTTATAAATGAATGGATACAAATTCTATGAATGCTAGTTATAAATACATAAGATATGTATGTGATTATAGCTTAAATGTATGAAGTGAAGCTCCTTTCCTTTTATTCATGTATTGATTTATATAAGTGTGAATGTTAATGGGTATATAGTCTAAACATCCCAGGAATATGAAGTTTTAGTTAGCCCTAAGGAGGTCATTTGATTACCTCATTCCACTGGTTTAACAATCACATGTACAACATTGTATTTCATTCTTATGTATTTCAATACTAGAATTTGGATGAGGCTTTAATTCATATACATAAATGATTCAATCAAATTAAATATCATTTTTTTATGATTTTGATTCTCCAAATTATGAATACATGTGTATGTATCTAAGACAAGTGGTATATAGTCTAGACATCTCAAATACAAGGCTTTAGTTAGCCTAAGGAGGTCATTTGACTACCTCACTTCTAGTTTAAGAGAGCATTACTTGCTTATGTATTTTATACATACATGTGTGTATTTAATTAGAGAATGGTAATCCTTCCTTTTTATTAAAAACATCATTTTCAATTGTTCAAGTGATTGAATTAATTGATTATGTGATTTGGAGGTCTCTTTTTATGTTCATGCATGTAAATTTACATATGGTTTGAATGTAATGGTATATAGTCTAAAGAAATGAGGCTTAGCTAAGGAGATCATTTGATTACCTCACTTCCCTGGTTAACAATGACATGTACTTGTTTAATTTCATGATTATGTATATTTGTATAAAATTTAGATAGAGCCTTAAATAATATGATAAAATAGTTCAATCAAAGGGAAATATAAAGCTTCAAATGTACATACTCACATCCATCATTCAAGTGTGATTGTATTTGTAGGTATACTTAAGACTTAATCATATGCATGTTACATGTGGTGGAAATGAATGATTTAGCATGTGTCATGTGATAATATTTTGATTAGATTAATCTTTAGAAGCTTTTCACATTGAATAGAATTATTTAAAGAGAACCTAAACTTAGGATTAATCTAAAATGTGTAATAAGCTATTCACTAAAGAGAACTAAATAAAAATAACATGCTTTAAAATGTTGTTTAAGGTAGGGATGAAAGAGGCAACCTCTTTTCTTCTCTTTACAACACTTAGTTGGTAGGTGTAGGTCATGAAATAAAAGAAAACATAAATTAAAACTTGCAAATCAATTAGAACTTGAAGTGAAACCACCCTTTAAGTTGAATCTTTCTACACTTAGAAAATCTTAACTCTAAAAGTTAGGACATACCACACAAACCTTAATACACACACATTAGATTAAGTCACCACTTCTAGCCTTATGTTGGGATGATGCGTGTGATGTATGTTTATTTTGTGATGTATTATTTTTTAATGGATGTTAGGGTGTTTGTTTATAGACGATGGTAGGCCATGATTAGCCTAATCATGTTTTTATAAGGGATTATGTTTAAGAGGTCACTTAAAATAAATATCAATGCTCTTTTTGCAGGTTGCTTAAGCCTCTAAGCATAATCAAAGTTAGGACAGGTGGGCTTTGTTACCCATGTGCAGCGTGCTAAGTTCAAATTATAAATATAATTTCTTTGGTAATATGTGTGTTTAGCTAACACTTGTCTTGTAGGTGTAGTTAGATTTTCTTTTCTATTTTTAATTTAATTTTGAATTAAGAATTATGATTAGTTCTTTAGGGATAAGGATGAGCATTGGCGAAGGCTTTATCTTGGGATTCTTTCCATCCTTGCGATGAGTGGAATTCTTGACTTATTAGGGCATCCCTTATGTTGGAAAACACCTCTTTCTTGCTGATTTAACTAACAATATTATTTCATCATGCAAGTAGGCATCAAAAACTCAAAGTCTATGTCAAAATGATGTATCATAATAAATAAAATTTGAAAAGATGTTGCACCAGACTAAGTCATATGCTTATACCACTCATGCTCTAGTCTCTTAGGGAGTGAGTTTAAGGGCTTTAGTTTCTTTCTAATTAAACAATAGCTAATAAAAAATCTGACTAAACTTCATGTATTTAAAGCATAGAGGTGTTACTACCACTCTAAGCGGTTGTAAGTCCAGTCTGTATCCTCTTATGGAGTTAAACCATATGCCCATTTTCACATAGATTTAGGTCACACTTTGGCTTATGCTAAAGATCCCTAGATTTAGGATTTGAGGTGGCTATTTTATTTTGGGATACAAGCATAAATCCTCACCTCTTTAGCATCTCCACAATCTTGTGTTGTTGGATTATAAGTCCTAGCTTTATAATGCATGTAAACTTTACCAAAATTAATTTTCTTTTTAATTTCAAAATTATAAAGCCCAATTATAGGATAGGTCAAAATGCTCACTAGGTGTTCTAGTATCAAAAGCATTCCCTACTTATTTCCTTTGGCTTCAATAATAAGTCTTCTCCTTGAGTTTTTCCACTTTATTTTTCAATACAACTAATCCTTTCATATTCTATCCTTTAAATATTTATACCTTAATTTTATTTTAATCAAAGTATTCTTAAAGGATTCACATCCCTTAGGATGTAATTAACTATGGGCTTGCTTAGGAACTTAATGAACCCACATATAAACCTACTTTACTTTTCCATTAAAAAAGGGGAAAGATCTCGATAGGCCATCATGCCTTAGAGTCCTTATTAAGTGATTAGGTCCATTATAAGGTGATGATTTCTATTTTCAAGATAGTGCATCTTTGCTTAATGTCATACCCAATCATTTTAATAAGTACCCCTAAGATTTGCATGGTGTCACATCTTAAAAATAAACACCACACCAAGTTTTCTTTGGCGATAAAAATGAGCATGCATAAAGCAAATTAAAAACCCTAGATAACTAGAATTGTCTTTACTATAAAGACACAGTTCCATAAGCAGTAGATGAAATTGATCGTTCTTTAATTTCTTTAGCTCCCATCAAAACCACCCCGACCTCTCGAGTAGCGAGATCCACCATCATATCCAAGATCTCTCCCTCCGCCACCACCATGGCTATAACCTCCATTGCTCCTCCACTTCCATAACCTGCTGCTCTAACCACCACCTCCATCCACCACCTCCAAATCCCCACCACCATTATGATCGCCTTTTGCCTCCCACTAGATCTAGGTGAGCCTTGGTGATGGTGATGTTCTGCCATCATGGTTCTATTCTTAGGGTTTAGGTTTAGGTTTTGTTTATTAGGTTTTAGGGTTGAGGATATTTTTTAATTTATTTAGTTACTTTAAGTTTAGGTTTAGTGTTTGGGGTTTATTTGGGTTTAGGTTAGTTTAGAGTTTAGTTTAGGGTTTGGGTTTAGGGTTAGTTTAGAGTTTAGGTTTAGAGTTTAGTTTTATGCTTAGGGTTTAGGGTTTAGGGTTAGTTTAGTGTTTCTTAGGGTTTAGTGTTTAGTGCTTAGTCTTTAGGGTTTAGGGTTAGTTTAGGGTTTAGGGTTTAGGGTTTAGGGTTATGGGTTTTAGGGTTTAGGGTTTAGGATTTAGGGTTTAGGGTTTAGGGGTTACAGTTTTAGTTTAATATTTAAGGTTGTTTATGGTTTAGGATGTTTTTTTGGGGTTAAGAATTTTATTACCATAAAAGAAAAGATACAATGTCCTTAAGAGTAAAGCTCTAAAATTCTGCTCTCAAAGCTACAAGAAACCTAAAGAGCTAAACCCCATTTAAGTACATTAAAGAAAAGAACAAAGCAAATAAAATAGCTAAAAAGTATAAGAGAAAAAGACATAGAGTAGAATTAAAATAAATCTTGAAAATAGTAAAATGATGAGTCAACAACAATTCATGATTCCTTTGAGAAAGTAGGATAAGCAAGATCCACAACAATAACACTTAGTTGACTAGTAAACAATCATTCCCTTTATAAAGTTCCAACGTAGAAATTTGCAAAACACTACAAAGGCAAAAGTCATAGATAAAAGGATAAGGATAAAGAGAGGAAAAGGAGAGCTTAGATAGAAGGCTCATGCTTGTTAGGATCATCAGGAAACAATACATATATGACCATCAAACTTCATAAAGAAGGGTTACAATCATATGTAATGCTACCAACTAGAGAGAAGATCAAAAGTCATATAGCATACAACGAAACAAACAACAAGGCTCTAGAGTTCTAGATCATGCATTATTAAACAGAGAAAACCAACCTTTGCAAACCAAATCAAAACCATAATAGACTAATCACAATAACCTAGAGAGAGGCTAGAACAAAGTCAGAACACCAACAATAGCCATTATCCAAATACCCATCCAAGCTCCAAACCAAGAAAAATTAGAACCAGCCATCAGCAAGCACCAAACCCATGCCAATTAACAGAGAAATAGCCAACAAAACCAAGATGGGAGCCCTCAAGCCAAAGTCCCAACAAGTAGCAGTCCAAGCAAAACTAGGGTGAGCAACCACAAATGACTAAATGCTCACAAATAAAACCATCAATGAAGGAAACATATATAGTGTAAATCACTAGAAGATAAAATAACCACAAAAGGGCAAAGGCAGCCACCAACCACTAAAAACCAAAAAGTCCAATTCAAAAGGCTTAGCAAAGGTTTGGCCACCACATCAAAAGGTTTCATCAAATTTTCCAAGAAAAAGGAAAAGACCAACAAGGAAAAATCAAACAAAGACTCCAAGGACAACTAAAGTCCTCCAACCAAACAAACTAAGTAAAAATAACCATGAAACCAGGAGACCCATCATAAGTAACCAACAAAGGATGCATCCCCTAGTTGAAGGAAAGTAGAAAACCAAGAACCACAGAGTTCCAAAAGCACAACCACCATAGAAGGTAATAGCTAGACAATTAGAAAAAACCAAACTTCCCCAATAATAAAGACTAACCTAATAGGGAGCGTAATAACAACATAAAACCTACTGTAAACAATGCAACCAATGAAGGCTAATCCTAAGAGAATAACCAAACATAATACTAAAGCAAAAGAAAAATCCAGGAATAAACAATAAGGAACTGGAGGCAACCCTAAAAAAGTTGCTGAAACTCTCCAAAGGAGGCTAGAAAGGCAACAATAACAGTAGTTCTCCTTGAAGGCCACCCATTCAACCATGAAAAACCAACAAAAAGTAATTTGAGTTCAAGAGGAAAGCCAACAAACCAACTAGTGTAGAAAATAGAATAAAGCTAGAGCAAAAACCATCTCATCCACCATCAACAAGAGTAACATGCAGAAGAACAGCACCGCGTTGAAAAACTAAAACCAACTAGTAGAAAGATAGGAACCTATGTAGCAACCACCAGAAACTTAGAAGCAAGAAGTCAAACATATAACCCAGCTCAGGGCAAAAAGTGAAAAAAAGTTTAGGGTTTAGGGTTTAGGTCTAGGGTTTAGTGTTTAGGGTTTAGGCTTTAAGGTTTAGTATTTTGAGGGTCTAGTGTTTAGGGTTTAAGGTTGTAGGGCACTCGGTTAAGGTTTTAGGGTTCAGGGTTGTAGTGTGGTTTAGGGTTTAGGGTTAGTTTAGGGTTTAGGGTTTATGGTTTAGGTTAGTTTAGGGTTTAGGGTTTAGGGTTTATGATTTATAGTTTTTTAGGGTTTATAGTTTAGGGTTTAGGAATAGAGTTTCGGGTTTAAGGTTTAAGGTTTATGATTTTTTTAGGGTTTACGGTTTATTTTAGGTTTAGGGTTATTTTTTTTAATTAAGTAACCTCGTACATTTAATTTTATTTAGTTTATTTTTTATTTATTTTAGTTAATTTTATCTTTTCTTCTTATTTAGGTTTATTTTTTATTTTTATTTAGTTTAATTTAATTATTTTAGGATTTTTATTTTAGTTTAGGTTTTATTATAATTTATTTTTAGGTTTAGATTTTTATGTTTATGTTTATTTTAGTTTAATTTTATTTTTAATTTATTTCTTAGGATTAGGTTTTATTTTTTTATTTCTAGGTATTGATTTTAGATTTTTATTTTAGGTTTATTTTTATATTTTATTTTTTAGTTTAGGTTTAGGTTTATTTTTAGTTTATTTTATTTTATTTAGTTTAGGGTGTCAGTTTAGTTCATTTTAGGTCTATGTTTAGGTTTTATTTATTTTAGTTTATGTTTATGTTTATTTTATTTTATTTTTTTTATGTTTTGGTTATTATTTATTTTAGATTTATTTTTTTGAGTTTAGGTTTTTATTTAGGTTTGGTTTTATTTTATTTTATTTTTATTTTATTTTATGTTTTACATTTAGTTTTAATATTATTTAGGTTTTTTATTTTTAGGTCTATTTAAATTTTTTAGTTTTATTTAGGTTTTTACTTAATTTTTTTAGTTTTGTTTTTATTTTTTATTTTATATTATTTTTAGGTTTAGTCTTAGGTTTAGGTTTAGGGTTTGAGTTTAGTTAGGTTGTAGGTTTTATTAGTTTAAGTTTTAAGGTTTATGATTTTTAGGGTTTAGGTTTAGGTTTTAAGATTTAGGGTTAGTTTTGGTTAGTTTTAGGGTTTATTGTTTAGCTTTGGGGTTTAGTGTTTAGGCAGGGTTTAGGTTTTAGGGTTTAGGTTAGTTTATGGTTTAGGGCTTGGTTTAGGGTTTAGGGTTTAGTTTAGGGGTTTAGGGTTTGGGTTTTAGGGTTTAGTTTTAGAGTAGGATTTAGGGTTTATAATTTAGGGATTAGGTTTAGTTTGGTTTTTTAAGGTTTAGGTTTAGGTTAGTTTAGGGTTTTGGGTTAGGTTTAGATTAGGGTTTAGTGTTAGTTTTTTTGGGTTAGGGTTTAGGGGTTTTTTCTAATTTTTAAATTTTAATTTTAATTTTTTAAAATTAACAAACTAATAGTTTAGGTTATTTAGTTCATTTAGTTTATTTTTGTTTATTTTTTATTATTATAGTTATTTGTTTTATTTAGGTATATTTTATTTTATATTATTTAGTTTATTTATTTTAGGTTTATTATTTTAGTTTATTTTTAGGCTTATGTTTATTTTTTTTAGTTTAGTTTATTTTTATTTTATTTTCAAGTTTAGGTTTTATTATTATTTTAAAGTTTAGGTTTAGTTTTTTATTTTATTTTTTAGATTTTAGGTTTTAGGTTTTTATTTTAGGTTTATTTTTAGGTTTTAATTTTTATTTTTGTTTACCTTTATTTTAAGTTTATTTTATTTTATTTAGTTTAAGTTTAGGTTTGGGTTTTATTTATTTTAGTTTAGTTTATTTTAGTTTTGATTTGGGTTTATTTTATTTTTATTTTAGGTTTAGGTTTTTTCTTAGTTTAGGGTTTAGGTTTTATTTTTTATTTATTTTTACATTTTACTTTTATATTTACTTTTTTTAGGTTTAGGTTTTTTAGTTATTTTATTTTATTTTTTTTATTTTTTTTAGGTTTAGTTTTTTATTTAGGTCTTTAACTTTTTTAGGTTAGTTTAGGGTTTTATTTATTTTATTTTATTTTAGTTTTATTTTTTTTAATTTTTTTTAGGTTTAGGTCTAGCTTTTAATTTTAAGTAATTTTATTTTATTATTTTATTTTGGTTTAGGTTTTATTTATTTATTTTAGGTTTATTTTGTTTATGTTTAGGTTTTCACTTTTTTGGTTTAGGTTAGGTTAGGGTTTTGGAATTTAGGGTTTAGGGTTTGGGTTTTCATGTTTAGGGTTTAAGTTTTATTTTTATTTATTTTACATTTTACTTTTATGTTTACTTTTTAAGTTTAGGTTTTTAGTTAATTTTTATTTTATTTTTTATGTTTATTTTATTTTTTTAAGGTTTAGTTTTTATTTTATTTAGGTCTTTTAGTTTTTATTTTATTTTATTTTTGTTTTGTTTTATTTTTATTTCACATTTAGTCTTTATTATATTTAGGTTTTTTATTTTTAGGTTTATTATTTTTTTTAGTTTAGTTTTTTGTTTTTTATTAATTTTATTTGAGTTTAGTTTAATTTTATTTTATTTTATTTTATATTTAGGTTTAGGTTTAGGTTTAGTTTAGGTTTTATTTTATTTAAATATTTTATTTTCTATTTTATTTAGTTTTAGGTTTTTATTATTTTTTAGGCTTTATTAGTTTGGGTTTTAAGGTTTAGGTTTAGGGTTTAGTGTTTTGGGTTTTGGGTTTTGGGTTTAGGGTTTAGGGTTTGGGGTTTAGGGTTTAGGGTTGGGGTTTAGGGTTTAGGTTTTAGGGTTTAGGTTTTAGGATTTTAGGGTTTATGGTTGTAAGTTTAGGATTTACAGTTATTGGGTTTAGGGTTTGGGGTTAGGGTTTCTTTTATTTTTTTTAAATTAAGTAAACTAGTACGTTTAGGTTTATTTAGTTTATTTTTAATTTTAAGTTAGGTCTATTTTAATTTTTCTTTAGTTTAGTATATTTATTTTAAGTTTAGTTATTTTAGTTTTTGTTTTTATTTTAGTTTATTGTTTTAGGTGTTGTATTTATTTTTTTAGGTTTAGGTTTATGTTTATTTTATTTTTTTAGGTTTAAGTATTAGGAATTTATTTTGGGTTTATTTTTAGGCTTTATGAATTAGTTTATGTTTAGCTTTATTTTCAGTTTATTTTATTTTATTTAGTTTAGGTTTCATTTTAGGTTTAGATTTAGTTCATTTAGGTTTATGTTTTATTATTTAGTTTATTTTATTTTAGTTTAGGTTTAGTTTATAATAATTTTATTTTATGATTAGGTTTTTTTAGTTTAGGGTTTAGGTTTTATTTTTTTATTTATTTTTAGGAATAATTTTTAGGTTTATTATTTTGGTTTATGTTTTATTTAGTTTTTATTTTATTTTCTTTTAGGTTTTTTTTTTATTTTAGATTTAGTTTTATTTTATTTAGGTTTTTTATGTTTTAGTTTAGTTTAGGTTTTTATTTATTTTATTTTAGTTTAGTTTTATTTTTTATTTTATTTTCTTTTTAGATTTAGGTTTAGGTTTAGGTTTTGATTTATATTTATATTTATATTTTATTTATTTATTATGGTTTAGATTTATTTATTTATTTTATTTTTAGGTTTTAAACATTTTAAGGTTTAGGGTTTCAGTTTTAGGGTTTAGGGTTTAGGGTTAGTTTAGGGTTTTTTTTTGGATTTTGGGTTTAAGGTTTAGGGTTTAGAGTTTAGGGTTTAGGGTTTTATGTTTTAGGGTTTAGTCTTTAGGGTTTAGAACTTTTATGGTTTTTTGTTAAGGGTTTAGTGTTTTGGTTTTAGTTTAGGGTTTAGGTTTTAGTTTAAAGTTTAGGTTTAAGTTTTATTTATTTTTGTTTAGTTTATTTTAGTTTGGGTTTTGGTTTATTTTATTATTATTTTAATTTTAATTTTAGGTTTAGGTTTTTTTTAGTTTAGGGTTTAAATTTTATTATTTATTTATTTTTATGTTTTATTTTTAGGTTTAATTATTAAGTTTATGTTTTTATTTAGTTTTTTTTTTATTTTATTTTTTGTTTATTTTCTTTTCATTTTATGTATTGTTTTATTTTATTTATGTTTTATTCTTAAATTTTAGTTTTGGTTAAGTTTAGGTTTTATTTATTTTATTTTGTTTTATTGTATTTTATTTTTAGATTTAGTTTTAGGTTTAAACTTATGTTTTTATTTTATTTTATATTTTTATTTTCTTTAGGTTTAACTTTTTTATTTATTTTATTTCTATGTTTTATTTAGTTTATGTTTTGGTTTTTCAGTTTTTTGGGTTTAGGGTTTAGGATTTATGATTTTAGGGTTTAGGATTTTGGGTTAGGGTTTAGGGTGTGGGGTTTATGGTTTAGGGTTTTTAGGGTTTAGGGTTTAGTGTTAGCTTAGGGTTTAGGGTTAGTTTAGGGTTTAGGGTTTAAGGTTTAAGGTTTAGGGTTTAGTGTTTAGATTTAGGGTTTGGGGCATTTAGGTTTATGGTTTAGGGTTAGGGTTTAATGTTTAGGTCTTTTAGTAGAGCAGGGTTTAGGTTTAGGGTTTAGGGTTTAGGGTTTATGTTTTAAGTTTAGGTTTTAGGGTTTAGAGTTTAATGTTTAGGGTTTAGGTTTTTAGTATTTAGGGTTTAGGTTTAATTTAGTTTAGGGTTTAGGGTTTGTTTAGGGTTTATTTAGGGTTAGTTTTTTATTTTTTTATTTTTTATATTTTATTTTTTATTTAGTTTAGTTTATTTATTTTAGTTTAGGTTTTATTTTAGTTTATTTTTTTAGGTTTTTGGTTTTGGTTTAAGTATATTTTTATAGGTTAGTTTAATTTTAATTTTTAGTTTTAGGTATTATTTTTTTAGGTATAGTTTAAATTTTAATTTAATTTTTTTATGTTTAGGTTTGATGTTTTCATTTTAGGTTTATTTTGAGATTTTATTTTTTACTTTAGGTTTAGGTTTACTTTTAATTTATTTTATTTTATTTAGTTTAGGTTTAGCTTGAGGTTTAGTTTATTTTAGGTTTAAGTTTAGGTTTTATTTATTTTAGTTTAGTTTATTTTATCTTAGGGTTAGGTTTATTTTATTTTTATTTTAGGTTTAAGTTTTCTTTTAAAGTTTAGGGTTTAGGTTTTATTTTGTATTTAGTTTAAAGTTTAATTTTTAGGTTTATTTTTTACATTTAGGTTTTAATTTAAACTTTATTTTATTTTATTTTAGGTTTAGTTTTTATTTTATTTAGATTTTTATTATTTAGTTTAGTTTATGTTTTTATTTATTTTATTTTAGTTTAGTATTTATTAGTTATTTTATTTTCTTTTTAGGGTTTAGGTTTTAGTTTATGCTTTTATTTTATTTTATTTAATTTTTGTTTAGGTTTTTTCATTAATATTATTTTTATGTTCTATTTAGTTTAGGTTTAGGTTTATGGTTTTGGGTTTAGGGTTTAGGGTTTAAGGTTTAGGGTTTATGGTTTGGGGTTTAAGGTTTAGGGTTTATGGTTTTTATTTTTTTGGCATAGGGTTTAGGGTTTAGAGTTTTAGGGTTTAGGGTTTAGGGTTTAGCATTTAGGATTATGGTTTAGGGTTTTTAGGGTTTATGGTTTAGGGTTTTGGGTTTAGGTTTTATGTTTAGGGTTTATATTTTAATTTATGGTTTAGGGTTTATGGTATTTTTTTTAATAGAGAATAAATTTAGATTCAACATTTCTTCTTTTCAATTTATTCAACCAAGTAATAAACTAGGGAAGTGAGGTAATCAAATGACCTCCTTGGGCTAGCTAAAGCCGTGTTCCTAGGATTTAGATATACCCCACCATTCAATCTTATATAAATCAAGCATGAATGGGAATGAGAATTCAAAATTTATACTTAAGCTTTATAAGCACATGCATTTCTAATGTATTTATAACTAGGATCATAACACATATTATTATTCATTTATAAGGAAAATACATTTGGATTTAATAGTGATAATAGCCATATATTAAATTAAATCAACACATGCAAGTTTACATAAAGGAAATCCATTTTATTTTACTTGATTTTGAAAAGATGGATGCATGTATTCAACGACATACCAAATTTAACATGATTGGAAGAGGACAATCAAATATAAGCATGTTATTCATTCAACCAAACTAGTTCTTAAGGACAATCAAATCAAATATGATTATTTAAAGAAAACTAAAGCTTTTTTATTAATTAAGTTTTGGATTTGATTTGATTTAAAGAGGAGAAGAGAAATCATCACTTATTGTTTTAAACCCATTCCCACATTAGTGATTTGATTTAATTTTAGTAAATGTAATTAAGTTGAGTTTATGGGTTAATTAAGTGAACCCTTAATTAGTTAATTAGATGAATTAATTACCTTTTCCTATGTGACCTTAAAGTAATTAACTAAATAATTAAGAGCCAACATATGCATGGAAAATAAACAATGATCTAGGAAATAAAAGGGGCTAATGGATTTGGCTCATGATTAATAGTTAATTTTAAAGATTATTCTTATGGTTTTCCCACAAAAGTGGACTAACCATAATTTCATTAAACTCCTTTTTGTTAAACACCTAAGGATCTACCCCATGATTTATTAATTAGGTCGATGTGATCATGATTTCAAGAGAATGAAGTCCATCCTCCATTGTTGACTTGATCTAAGCTTACTCGAGCTCGGATCAACTCCAAAAGGATCCCACACCTTCACGACATCAATTGGAGGGGATCCAATGATCAAGATCACATGAGATGCAAGTTTTCATCAAAAAGCTCCAACCCATTTTTTCCTAATGATCAATTTTGGAAGCATAACTCACCAGAGGTCAACATCAATGTCTCCAACTTTTGAGGAAGCTTCATCTAGTGTAGATGAAGCCCTGTTGAGAAGCAATTGGATCAATCCCTCATCGTTCACTCAGAAGGTCATGAACCCATGATTTGGAGCTCAGCTTTGATCGAAGTCCCACCTCCGGTGCTCATGAATCTTGGGAGATGATTCATTCTTGCTCAACGAGGCCTAGAGAAGGAGTGTGCAAAGTTAATCTAAGTTTGATGGACAAATGGGGAAGTTAGGTCAAAAATGGAAGTGTCCTATTTCAAGATGGATGGGAATGGCATTTTTTGATTGAGGAATGAGCTTGAGAGGTTAGGGAATGGCTCTAACGGGTTGTCTTGGGTAGCTAGGGCTCTGAGTAATGAATTTTATGTGTATTTGAGTGGAAATGAGAGGGTGTATACCCCCCTTCATCTTGATCGAATGGTGGGATCGGGTTTGGCTTCTAGTGACCTTTTAACCATCTTAGGGAGTCGTGGGTGGTAGGGAGGAGGTGAGTTGGCTTGACTTGGTTGGTTGAAGGTGTGGAGGTGGCTGCCAATGAGGAATCATGGGTGTCCTATGGGTTTTAAATCCTCTAATGGAGAGGGTGAGGTGATTTCACCTCCCATGGGTCATGGCCAGCCCAACCACCCCTTGGGTCAGGTTAGGTAGTGTCCTAGGTCCTTAGGTGGACCATTGGGAGAGTATCAAGTGGTGAAGGAATAGAAATGATTACTTACATAGGTGATTTGTCTCATGTGATGCCCTTGACCCAAGGGTAGAATGACCTTTGGCATTGAATTTGATTTTGGCAGATTTGATTAGTCAAAAGTGGGTTAGCCCAAATATCAAGTTAATTGGAGTTAATTTGGTTAGGTTTGGCTCAATTTGAGTCATTTAGGTCAAATTGGGTTAGGTTGGGTCAAGTTGACTAATTGGCCAAATTAAGGGTTGGGTCAAGTTCATATGTTCATTTAGGATGTTTTGGTTCAATTGGTTTGATTTAGTTTGGCTTAGATTTGATTTTAGCTCTTTTGAATTCATTTGTGTGAAATGAGTTAAGTTGACCAATTTTACCAAATTGGCCAAATTGGCTTGGGTTGGGAGTTAGTTTGGGTTAAGTTGACCGATTGAAGATGATTATAGATTTGGTTTCTATTAATTTGGATTTGATTTTGATTTAGGCCAACTTGAACCTTTAGGTCAATTTGGGCTAAGTAGGTCAATTGGGTTCAATTATGTCCAATCAAGGCTTTCATCAAGTTCAACAATAAATTTAGAATGAACTTGAGCTATTGGTTGCAATCAATTTGGTTTATATTTTGATTTAACCCAATTTGGTCTTTTAGGTCAATTTAGTTCAACTTGGGTTAAGAGGGCCAATTGGGTTTTGTTTGACTTAATTGAAGGTCAAGTCATGTTCAAATATTTATTTTTATTTGGTATGAATCATTAGTTTCAAGGGATTTGGCTTAAGTTACAATTTCGCTAGTTTGGGTTCATATGGGTAAAGGGGTTGACTTGGTCAAATTACCAAGTTGACTTGGTTTGACCCAATTTGTGACAATTGATCAACCTAGGTGATCAACAATCATGATGGGAGATTTTGATGGGCTTGGTTCAATACAATTTTGATAAAATTAAAACTTGGCGTAAATAGGTCAAATTGGACACTTTGGGTCAAGTAGACCAATTGGGTTTAGTTGGCTTTATTTTGGGTTGATTTTGATTTAGTTGACTTTATATATGGATTTGGGATTAATATATAAATTCAATTGCAATTGGCTTGGGTCAAATGGGTTACTGTTCATTTGAATATTTGAAGTAAAAAGGGTTAAGTTAGGTTTGACTTGGGTTGATTTTTCTTTGGCTTGATGATTGTGATTTCATTTATATGTGTGAATATGATTAAAGGTATGATTGATTCATGAGAAAATCAATTGAATCCAGATTTTGGAATAAAGGAATTTGGCTAAGTCCATAGAGTTGTGTGAGTCACTATAGCACCCAAGAGTGGGTGAATTGGGTGATATTGAAAATTTTAAAACTTAGATCTTAAATTTTAATTTTTGTAGAAAATTAATTTTTGATTTTATAATGACAGATACAATTCTTAATGCAAAGAAAATAAAAGGGCAAGAAAGTAAAGAGAGATAATAGGCACACATTTTACGTGGTTCAAACCCCAAAATTGGCCTTACGCTAGCCACCCCTGGCTTGGAATCCACTAAATGCAAAAATAGCTTACAAATAGTACTCTCCTATAACGGGGCGAGTACAACCCCTACAATAATATGTACTCTCTTAGAAAGGGGCAAGTACAACCCCAAAATAAAATTTACAGCACAAAAAGAAAAATACAAAATAACAAATTTTGATAAAATAAATCTCTCACAATTTATAAATGATCACTTACAACTTCAAAATTTTGGCAAGATAATATGCTCACTTAATATTGAAATAAATATCTTAAAGTGATCTTACTAAGATGTTTAAAATAATTTCAAAATAATTTCACAATATTCTTTACACAATAAAATAAATTTCAGCAAGGAATAATTTATTTTATTTTTCCAAAAGATTCTTTCAATTAATGCTAATGATCACAAAGTACTTAAATAAAATTAGTATATGATAGATCTAAGTATGCTAGTAAGCTTTTAATTAAAAAGTGAGATCTAGTAAATATAAAATAATTTCAGCACAATAATTTATTTTTAAATGCTTAAAAATATACTTCTAAAATAGATCTAAGAATAAATGATATTTCAAAATAAGACTAATGAAGAAATATTTCAAGAAACCAAAATAATAAATTTGTAGGAAGTTAAAATTGTCGAAGTTGAAATAGATCCTACAAACTATCACAAGAGTTTATCACAAAAAATGATTGAGAAACTTTGATATGAAAATAATTTCCAAAGACTAATCCACCAAAAGTATAAATTGGAAATAATAAATAGATGGTGAAAATAGCATGAACAACTAAAAAGGATTAAGATCAAGAAAACAAACCCAAGTAATTTGAGAAAGCTTGCTTAGTTGAAGATGTTGAAGCTTCCAAACCAAGGATTTGATCTTGAAATATTTGGAGAACACTTGGAAGGAAAATCTAAGAAGTTTTCATAGATTTGGGAGGGATTTTGAATTTTGAATGAGGAATGCTTTCATGAAGAGAATGAGGGCTATTTATAGGAAAGAAGATCATATTTTAAAAATATATCATGCAAACCTCATGTTATCATCTAATAATTTAATATTCAATAAAAATATAATTTATATTAAATAAATATAAAATTTAGCAACCAAAATTTGGCTATTCACATGGGTAAGTCAAAAGTAATCAAATATGACTCTTAATATATTCAAAGCATGTAGCATGCATTCATTATAAAAATTAGCTAATGTTTAGAAAATGATAATAAATTCAATTTTAATCAAAAGTGGGTCATGTAACCTCTTAAAGTAAAGGAAAAAAATCCAAGGATTCCATTGGAGATGAGATCAGATATGAATTCTTTGGTTAGAAAATGACTTACACTAAAATACAAAATTTTATATATTTTTGTTAATTTTGACATGTGACATTTAAAAATTATGATATAATTTATATATAATCATAAATATGTTAGTTATCTTATAACCAGCAAATTAAATTAAAATACTTAATTATATAAAGTAAATAAAATAATTATACTTAATAGTTTTATCATTTATTACTTTGATAATTTTAATGCTATGTATGAAACATATAATTGAATGTTAATTAAATAAAGATTTATATAAATTAACCTCATTAAAATAAAATGTTAAGTTTGAGCAAATTGATTCATGCCAATGAACTCATATGAATTGTCATATAACCCAAAATATTGTACATTATCCTTTTCATTCTTCTACTCTTGCAATTTCCTCAAACATATTATGAGATGTATTGGATATGTAATTAGCAAATGATGTATCTGAAATACATAAAAATATTCATTAGAACATCCAAGAATTTATTTGTTATCATCAAAATTAATCGAATTGAACATGATGCTAATTAAGCCAACAAGTTGGGTCATGTGGCTTAGATTTAGATTTTGATTTAGTTTGATTTAGTTTTGATGATATATTTCATTTAAATTTGTGAAGATGATTTAAAATATTATTTATTTGTGAGAAATACAATTGAGTTCGACTTGATTTGGATTAAGATGTGGCTAAGTTCATGGGATAGGTCATATGGCTTAGGAAGGGTTTTAATTTAATTTGATTTAGTTTTGATCATTTGAATGCATATTTGATTTAATTTTTAGGAAGATGATTGAAGATATAAATTTATTATGAGGAAATCAAGATTTTGGATTGATTTGGATTATGATTTGGCTAAGTCCATGGGATAGGTCATATGGCTTGAAGGGTTTCAAGTTTGTATTTGATCATGGGCTTCAATCATTTGGTTTTGGAATTTGGGTTTGGATTTGGATTTGATTTGAATTTGATGTTTGAATTGAACTTGAGGTTTGCTTTGAGAAGGTGAACATGGATTGGATTTGGGTTATAGGGTAGGTGGATTATCCATTCCCTAAGGAATAACCTAATCCTATGGTTAACCCTTCTAGGCTAAGGTTAAGTGTTTACCTAATTGTTAGAAGTGTCTTATGACTAGGGAAGTCTTAGTGTCTAGAAGACTCCTAAGTCTAAGATGGGAAGATCGAATTAACACTCTAAAAGTGAGGTCAACAGGCCTTAGGCTTCAAAGTGTTGCCCTTAGAGATAGATGATTAGCAGACTGAAGCCAAGTTTCACATTATAGCCACGGATACATCTTTTAATGCTTTACTTGGGAGACAATGGATGCATGTGAACAAGATAGTTCCATCCTCTCTACATTAGTGTATGAAGTTTGTGAGAGGTGGGATCGTCTACTATGTCAAAGGACATCTCAAGGCATTTATAGTTCACAAGGTCAGCACATATGAGAATGTGGCTTACTACCTCAAAAAATTAACAAGTCTATACCTAACTTGGTCAAAGTTAAAAATAATAAAATAATAAAAAAAATAGAAAGAAAAAATAAAAAAGAAAAGTAATGAAAAGAAAAGAGAAAATGAAAAAGAAAATAAAAGCGAGCGAAAATAGACTTGGAGGAGGAAGTGGACCCTGACATTAGAATTCACCCACAGTTCATTACTCCATTCGAACATATGGGTAGGTTGACCTGACTCCACCAGGTAGAGGAAGAGGCTAGTTCAGAGGCAGTACTAGGGGTGCACAACCTCATTATTGGCCACCCAATAGAAGATATGTCCCAATAATAAAGGAGTACACCTGCTATCCATATAGACTTAAAATCTAGTTTATAGGATGAGTCTTATATGGTTATCACACCAACCAGCTCTTTTCAATAGTAGATTCTCTTAGAGGTGACACTTGAGCCAGATAGTAATGAAGACCAAGCTCCAAACAAAGCATAAGTGTATCCAAGTCTATATGTGAAATAGTTAGGCATCAATTGGGAACCTTAGTTCTAACCCTACTTTTCTCTCAGAAAATTGAGGGTTTGGTTGTTAAGAAAGCCCCTAAGTTCTCCACAGGTGTGAAGTCTTAGAGGTTCTTCCTGGGAGCATCATCCTCAATTCAAGAAGTTGATGTGGAACTTGAGGATGATTCATATAAAGATTTTATAGTATTATCTTTTGATCGGTACTAGCCTTGTGTTCATAATTTGGTAAAGAATGGGTTTATCCCACATACCTGTTCAAAGAACATGCTGACTACTTTGAAAGAATATGGAATAATAAATGCAAAAGCTCTCAATGAAGACTGGGAATAAGTTTCAGTACTATGGGTCCAATCAATGATGATGATTAATGCTTAGTCATCACCAATCATTTGGAATTTGATAGGCTCTTTTCAAATCACATTAACTCATATGAGGAGCTGTGCTTAGAAACTTCAGATGATCTAATGATTTTGAAGTTAAAGATGCACCACCAGAATTTGAAGAAGTTATCAAGTTAACCATCAACAAGCTCAAGTGAATCAACTTAGGAACTGAAGAAGATCCATGACCGATATACATTAGTTCTTTGTTGAATGAAATTAAAACCAATGACTTAGTTAGGCTATTGACTTAGTTTAAGGGCTGCTTTGCATGGAGTTATGAAGAAATTCTAGCATTGGCTCCTGATGTAGCAGTCCATAAAATAATAATAGAGCCTACTGCTAACCCTATCAAATAAGCTCCTAGACACATGCGATTAGAAATAAAATAATAGTTCATTTCTAAAGTAAGGAAACTAATCTATGATGGCTTCATTTGGGAAGAAAAATACCCAACCTGGTTAGCCAACATCATCCCAGTTAAGAAAAAGAATGGCCAAATTCATATATGCATTGATTTTAGGAATTTAAATAAGGCATGTACAAAAGAAGAATTTCCACTACCAATCCCGAAGATGATGGTGGAATTTGTCTCATCTCATGTAGACTTCTCTTTTATGGATGGCTCATCTAGATATAACCAAATAAACATGGCCCTTAAAGATGAAAGAAACACTACTTTTAGAACCCCAATCAGAATCTTTTGCTATAAGGTCATGCCTTTTAGCCTTAAAAGTGTCAGTGTTACATACCAATGGGCTATGACTCGATTCTTTGACGAACTCATTCATCATCAAGTCAAGTGTTATGTCGATGATCTCATGGTCAAAAGTAGAGAAAAGGAAGATCATCTTTTTGACTTGAGAGTACATTTTGAATAGTTAAGATATTTTAACCTCAAAATGAACCCCTAAAAGTGTGCATTCGGAGTGGCTTTAGAGAAATTCTTTGGGTTTGTTATCTAACATTAGGGAATTGAAATCGTCTGGAGAAGATCTAGGCAATATTAGAAATGCCACCCCCTAAAAGATTAACTCAACTCAAATCATTCCAAGGGTGGTTGGCATATCTAAGATGCTTTATATCATACCTATTAGATGAAGACCATTCTCAGCACTTATCAAAAAGGATGCCAAGTTCAACTGGAATGATAAGTGTGAGCATGCCTTTGAAGAAATCAAGAATTACTTGATGACACCACCAGTTCTAGCAGCCCCTATCCCGGGAAAGCAGCTCATACTTTACATTGATGTGTTAGATGACTCCTTTGGTGCTTTGTTGGCCCAAGTTAATGATGAAGGAAAGGAAAACACACTCTACAACCTCATCCATCATCTAATCTCTGCTGAAGCTAATTATCCACTCATTAAGAAGTATTGCCTAGCTTTAATCTTTGCATCCGAAAATCTACAACACTTTCTTATAAAGTGAACTTAATCTCTAGGATCAATCCATTATAGTATCTCATGACACAGTCGATGCTATTCTGACAATTGGCACGACGTCCATTATCCTCTTGCTATTTTACATTACCTTTGTACCCCTCCGTGCAGTGAAAGGATAAGCGTTAGTGGATTTCCTAGCAACACAACCACTTCCTACTGACTTTTTACTTAGTGATGATATCCTCGATGAACAAATCATGAACTTAAGAGATACTAGCATTCACTGCTGGGATATGTACTTTGATGGTGCAGCTTCCTCTCAAAGAGGAGAAAAACCATATAACACTATTCCAGGAAAGGCATGGGTAGGAATAATTTTCTTAACTCCATACCACGATGTGATGAAATTCTCAAATTATCTGTCCAATCCTTGCGCCAACAACTAAGCCAAATATGAGGCTCTAATTATTGGTCTCGAGTTAGCCATTATGCTAAGCAACCAAAACTTCAACATCTTTGGGGATTCTCAGCTAGTTATCAACCAAATCACTGGGTCCTTTAAGGTTATAAAGCTGAAGCTCCATCACTACCATAAGTATGCCATGGAGTTATTAGCCCAAATCCCAAAGGCTATCATTTATAAGATTCCTTGAGGAGAACATGTAGCATATGTATACTTTTAGCTTGCCAAGAAGTTGGCATGTCACGAGTATGAGTCCATATCAATAAGGTCCAAAATAGATAAGTCTTATCCTTTATTAATATTAAACTCATCAAAATGTACTTGAGGTTGCCATTGCTAAGAAAGATGAAGGAGTTGGGTGGAAATCATGGATTACATAAATAAAGGCAAACTACCTTAAGAGAAGTCTCAAGCCCATTAGATGAAGCAGAGAGTACTTTCATACACTCTTGTGGATGGTGTCTTGTACTTGGGGTCTTTTGATCATATGTGGTTACGTTATTTAGACAAGCTCAAATCCTATAAGATCATGACTGAGGTACACTCAGGATTATGTGGAGCCAACCAATCTGATCCTAAGATGAAAGCCAAGATCAAGAGATTAGGATACTCGCCGTCGATGATCAAAGATTGCATGGATGACTAGGTGATACCAATGTCAAATACGGTGTAGTCACACCACCCAACATTCTACATCTTATAGCCTCATGGCCATTCAAGTGTTGGTATCGATATAGTGGGTCGATTGATCCTCCTTCTTCCAAGGGTCATCGGTTCATCTTAGTTACTACTACTTTTCAAATGGGTGAAGATGATTTCACTTAGAAAAGTCATAGCTCAACGTGTGCTCCAGTTTTTTAGGAACCATATTGTATATATGTTTGGAGTGCCACAACGAATTATATCTAATAATGGTACTTTATCCAAGAGCACTGAGATCAACAACTTACACAAAGACACACCATAGATTGGAGATATTCTACCATCAACTACCCAATGAAAAATAGCTTTGTAGAAGCCGTCAAAAGAACTCTCATCTATATACTGAAGAAGACACTCGATAACAATAATCAATAATGGCATGAGGTTAGTTGAAGTCTTGTTTATACCACACCATATAGAACTCAAACTCGGATACTCCTTTCTCCTTAGTATATGGGTCCGAAGCCATTCTACCATTAGAAGTCCAACTCCCATCACTAATGATATTTATGTGTAGCAAGATCACAACAAAGCAGAATGCCAAGTTGCAATTTGAAGAGCTCAAAAGTTTGGAGGAGAGACACCTACGGGCATGCCAAAACCTCAAGTTGTGTAAAGTTAAAATGATTCAAACTCACAACAAGTTGGTACATTCGAGGGCTTTTCAAGTAGGAGAGCTTATATTAGTTCTAAGGAGATCGATTATTTTCCATTGTAAGATGGGAGGCAAGTTTGAACCCACTTGGGAAGGCCCTTTTACCATAGAGAACCTACAAAAGAGGATCTTATCAGCTTATTAATCATAAGGGAGAGTGCCCAATTCTTCTAATCAATGGGCTCTACTTAAAGATATTATAAATCATGTTTCAAAATAATTATCAGCAATAAAAATTCCATTTAAAATTTGATCTCTTCCATGTTGAAAGTATTCTTATTTGCGAATCCACCATGATGTGTTTAGGGTAGGTGTAATGAACTTGGGTAGCATCATATCCTTCATCGACAGGATAAAAACATAAACTACACACAAACATATAAAATAAACACATATCTTTTTTCTTGGGTTACTCTGAGTTGAGATAACTCCCCCAGTGGCACTCACTTAGTAGCTGTTCTAGGTTAGGCTGACATGCTACCCTACTAGTGTGTCACCCTAGTGGTCTTCTTGCTTGGAGGATGTATTGCTACATCTCCTTCCTTACTTGCCAATGCAAGACACCAACGAAGCACCTTGGCTTTGGTGCCTTATGTGGTCGGTAAAGCTACCCTATATTGGTTTCATTTATAAGAGGATGATGAGTCCACGACTTCTTGGATTAGCCTTCATGCACCGACCGGTTGAGTATATTTAAGGTTTAGATAAGTACCCCCAGCTCCTTCCTCTGATTGCTTCAAGTCCCGTCAAGTCATTCCTGGGTCGCCACCTAATAGTTGCTCTAGTCGATAGCATCTATCCCTCCGACGATAGACTATCCTGATGATCAGTTCAGCTTGGAAAGTTGTAAGCCTACACGCTTTGTTTCCAAATTGATCATTGCACACCGTGCATGCATTAAGTTGGTCGGCCACTATGCCGATGGATACACCTTAGGTTGATGCTCGATTTTTAGATACACCAAGTTTTCTATGATTTCTCTTGAGTTGGCCACCGACACCTCAGAAGCTTTTCCGTGGCTCGTGATAATGCCCCTAACAAGACCTCCCCTGTAAGCACTATATTTGGATCATGTCCTTTGTGACCCCATTTAGACACTATCCGGGTTACTATAGAATTGGACAGTTCCCTATTCATAGTACCCACCACTATGGTTGGAGAATCTATCTTGTGGATGTGCAGATTCTCCCTTGGTCCAAAAATCTAAGAAAAGTCAAGGCCAACATAGCCCCTTCTCAGTGTGGTCCCTCTCACACCAACAGAGTCAAGAAAAATATATAAATAAAATATACATTCAATTATGGATTAGGAGGGTAGCCATAGCAGTACCTTTTCCCAAGTAGGTATCCTATCTTTAGGACAGTGTCAGCAAAACTCCCTATAGGAATCGTCTAACTACTCTTGAGTTAATATAAGTCCCCAATGGCATCCACTCAATAGTCACCCCTAAGTCAGGTTCGATTTATTATGCTACCAACAGGTCACCCTAGCAGTTGTTCCCTACTTTAGAAAATGTATGTCTGCTACACCTTTTTCTTTACATAGCTATTGCACACCAAAAGGCAACCCTTATGTTTGTTAGCTCTGTCCTTGGTCCAGTAGACTATCCCTTTGGATTTTTAAAGCTAATATAATATAAGTTTGATATAGCCCCTTCTCAATGGGTCCATCGCACATCGACATGGCCATAAAATTAAATCTATTAAATTTGACCAAGCTTACATCTTCAGCGGATATGCCCTCAATTTGAAATCAAACTAAACCAAATAAATCATATCAAATAAATTAAAATTAAGATAAAATTAATCTTGACTACTTTTGAGTTAACATAAGTTCCCAGTGGCATTCACTCTATACTCACCCTAGGTCAGGTTTGATTTGTTGTGCATCCAACAGGTCACCCTAATAGTTGTTCTTCACTTTAGAAGATGTAAGTCTACTACGCCTTCTTCCTAGCATAGCTATTGCACACTAAAAGGCAACCCCTTAGGTTGGCTAGCTCTATCCTATAGCCAATAGACTATCCCTTTGGATTTCTAAACTTGTGGTAGGTCAAGGTTGATATAGCTCCTTCTTAGTGGGTCCATCATACACTGACTAGGTCTATACATGAACTCAGATGAAATTAAACCCAATATGATTTTCTCCAATGGAGTTAAATCATACAATTTTTCGTAATGGAGCCCCCAAATCATATATAAATAAGTCAAGAAAACAAATCAATTCGAAACCAACCTCCCTAATAGAGTCTAAATCAAATAAATCCAACCAAACTCTTATCCCCAGCGGATACATCCCCAAATAAATCTATGAAATCAAACTCAAATCCTAATCCCTAGTGGATAGCCCAGACCTACTTCCCTAGTGGAATGTTCATATCCCAGAGACTAAGCCCATATCTCTAGTAGATATGCCTCCACTTCAGTTAAAACAAAAAAAATTAAAGTCAATTTGATCTTAATCCTTGGAGGATTATAAATTCTTATCCCCAGTAGGCCTTCTTTCGACAAATCATATAATAAAATCAAATTCAAACCTTATCCCAAGCAGATTTTTTTCTTCCATGCCCTCAACATAGACCCCTCACATGTCATGTCCAATGCATGTGTGATCCCCTACCAGATCTCCCTCGTGTCCTTGACATGTATTTCTCAGCAAATCTTATTTCTTCTCTTATGCACACCTTTAATACTTCAACCAAAAGCCTAACAATGTATTCATTCAACTTACATAATCTTAACATTGTAATCAAAATTTTATGATTTGTGATGGTGCAAGCTCAAACTAACTATACAATATCATGCTAAACATATTATAATGTTAATTAACACACTATATTATATTATAATATATGATGTTAAATTATAATTTGCTATAATATAATATGTTGTCTAACATTACACCTCATTATAATTACTTAAAAGGAACAAATAATAAAATTTTCTCAAAATATGAATAATGTTCATTTTGGATGTAAAATTGTTATTTTTCTATTAGAAATGGTGCAAAATAGCATAATTTTGGTGTTGCTTTGGTGTGCAATGTATTTGGCCAAATTCTTCCATCTTAACATTCAAATTAACATTTTTGTGAGTTTTGACCCAACATATTATGAAAATGTAAAACATACTAAAATGTCCAATATCATTTAGTAACTCGCCACCACATTCATATATATGTGAAGTTATATTGTTATGTACATTATAATTTAATATGCTTTTATATAATATATTATCTTACATTACACCTTAACATTTAGAAAAATTCAATTTTATTTTAATTTATTTTTAGGTTTAGGTTTATTTTTTAGTTGAGTTTTATTTAATTTCATTTTTAGGTTTTATTTTTATTTTTTGTTTTGGTTTAGGTTTTATTTTAATTTTTAAGTTTAGGTTTTAGGCTCTTATGTTATGTTTATTTCTATGTTTTCTTTTAGTTTAGTTTAGTTTATTTTAGTTAATTTATTTATTTTTTTTGTTTAGGTATAGTTTTAGTTTATTTTAGGTTTAGGTATTTTTTAAATTTAGGTTTAGCTTTAATTTATTTTGTTTATTTCATATTTATTTTGATTTAGTTTTTTTTATTTTAGGGTTTAGTTTTATTTTATTTATTTTTTAGGTTTTATTTTAGGTTTATTTTTAGGTTTAAGGTTTATTTAGTTTTATTTTATTTAATTATATGTTTATTTTATCTATTATTTTTAGTTTTCTTTATTTATGTTTTCTATTTTAGTTTAGTTTAGATATTTATTTATTTTATTTTAGTTTAATTTTATTTTTATTTTTATTTTTGGTTTAGGTTTAGATTTTAGTTTATGTTTGTATTTATTTTATTTTTTATTTTATTTTGGTTTAGGTTTTTTTATTTATATTATTTTTACATTTAATTTAGTTTAGGTATAGGTTTTTAGCTTTTTAGGGTTTAGGGTTTAGGGTTAGTTTAGAGTTTAGGGTTTAGGGTTTATAGTTTAGGGTTTATGGTTTAGGTTTTAGGTTTAGGGTTTAGGGTTTTAGTTTTAGTTAAGGGTTTAAGCTTTCTTTTAACAGAGAACAAATTCATATTCTATATTTCTTCTTTTCGATTTCATCAACCAAGTAGCACCCTAAGTTTTTTCAGACACAAGCATTGACATAGATCAAAAATGAGCAGCCATAGAGCAAATCAAAATCCCTAGATAAGTATAACCATCTCTACTGTAAAAACACAGCTCTATATGAAGTAGATCAGATTGACTGTTCTTCAGTTTCTCCAACTCCCATTAGAACCAACCTTGCTCTCGATTAGCAGGATCCACCATCATATCACAATCTCTCCCTC
This sequence comes from Cymbidium sinense, assembly GCA_021442155.1. NCBI lineage: Eukaryota > Viridiplantae > Streptophyta > Magnoliopsida > Asparagales > Orchidaceae > Cymbidium > Cymbidium sinense. Next base: position 49,499 of record JAKCPB010001002.1, read on the forward strand.
CCCCACCACCACGGCTATAACCTCCGTCGCTCCTCCCGCCTCAGCCACCACTTCTCCGACCACCACCTCCATATCCACCAACACCTGATCCCCACCACCACTATGATAACCACCGCCGCCGCTCATCGCTAAGACAACGGTTGGCGATGTTCGCCATCTGTGTTCTGCCCATTCTTGGGGTTTAGTTTAGGTTTAGATTTTTAGTTTTATTTAATTTATTTATTTAATGGATTAGGTTTAGAGTAGTTTAGGTTTAGGGTCAGGTTTAGTGGTGGGATTAGGGTTTATGCTTTATAGGTTAGATAGGGAGTTAGGGTATGCTTAGTTAAGGGTTTAGGGTTTAGGGTTGTGGAGGTTTAGGGTTTGTGGTAGGGAGGATCTGCAGGTTTGTTTGGGAGTGGAGAGTGGGTGGTAGGAGTGGTTTAGGCTCAGGGTGTGATAGATAGGGTTAAGTGGAGATTTTGTATGGTCATAGTTTAGGGTGGTTATGGTAGTTTAGTTTAGGGTTGATTATTTAGTATTTATGGGGTTTTAAATCAAACTGTTAGTCATATTTATTTATTTAGTGATTATTTATCTTTATTAGGTTTATTTTTATTTTATTTTTCAGTTTAGTTTATTTTATTTTAGGTTTATTTATCAGGATATTTATTTTCATTTATTTCTTTAGTTTAGGTTTATTTTTTAGTTGAGTTTTATTTTTATTTATTTTTTTAGGTTAGGGTTTTAGGTCACTATTTTAGGTTTATCTTTAAGTTTTATAATTTAGTTTAGGTTTAGGTTTATTTTTAGTTTATTTTATTTTATTTAGTTTAGGTTTAGCTTTAGTTTATTTTAGGTTTAGGTTTAGGTTTTATTTATTTTAGTTTAGTTTATTTTAGGTTAGTTTTAAGTTTATTTTATTTTCTTTATTTTATTTTTATTTTAGGTTTAGCTTTTTTTAGTTTAGGCTTTAGGTTTAATTTTTTATATATTTTTAGGTTTTATTTTTATGTTTATTTATTTAGGTTTAGGATTTTAATTAGTTTTATTTTATTTTATTTTGGTTTATTTTATTATTATTTATTTATTTTTTTTATTCTTTGGTTTACTTTATTTTTTAGAATAGTTTAGGGTTTTATTTATTATATTTTAGTTTATTTTTATTTATTTTTTGGTTTAGGCTTTTATTTTATTTTATTTTTCGATTATGTTTAGGTTTAGGTATTTTTATCTATCTAATTATTAGGTTTTATTTAGTTTAGGTTGAGGTGTTTAGGTTTTTCGTGTTTAGGGTTTAGGGTTTTGGGTTTAAGGCTTTAGGGTTTAGGATTAGTTTTAGGGTTAAGGGTTTTTTAAAAAAAAATTTAGTAAACTAGTAGATTTAGGTTTATTTAGTTTATTTAGTTTATTTCTTATTTATTTTAGTTTATTTTATTTTTTATTTTTATTTAGGTTTATTTTTTATTTTTATTTAGTTTAGTTTTTTTATTTTAGTTTAGCTTTTTAATTTTAGTTTATTTTTTAGTTTAGTTTTGTTTTTATTTTATTTTTAATGTTTTATTTTTATTTTTTTATTTTTAGGTTTAGGTTTAGGTTTTATTTTATTTTTTTAGGTTTATGCTTTAAGTTTTTATTTTATGTTTTTTTAATCTATTTTATTTTTTTTAGTTTAGGGTTTAGGTTTAGTTTATTTTAGGTTTTTGTTTAGGATTTATTTATTTTAATTTAGTTTACTTTAGCTTAGGTTTATGTTTATTTTATTTTGTTTTTTTAGGTTTAGGTTTTTTTATTCATTTTTAGGTTTATTTTTTAGTTTTAGATTTTTATTTAGTTTTTATTTTATTTTATTTTAGGTTTATTTTATTTTTATTTTACATTTAGTTTCTATTTTATTTAAGTTTTTATTTTTAGGTTTATTTTATTTTTAGTTTAGTTTACATTTTATTTATTTTATTTTACATTCATTTGATTTTTTATTTTATTTTGTTTTTACATTTAAATTTTGATTTAGGTTTTGGTTTAATTTAGGTATTAGTTTATGTTTTTATTTTATTTTATTTTTTTATTTTCTTTAGGTTTAAGTTTTTTATTTATTTTATTTTTAGGTTTAGGTTCGATGTTTTTAGGGTTTAGGGTTTAGGGTTGATGGTTTGGCATTTAGCATTTAGGGTTTAGGGTTGTAAGTTTTAGGGTTTAGGGTTGTACTATTTAGGGTTTAGGATTTAGGGTTCTAAGGTTTAGGGTCAGGGTTGGGTTGTGCAGAGTTTAGATTTAGTTTGTGGCTCAGGCACAGTTTAGGGTTTTATATTTTTAGTTTTATTTTTAAATTAAGTAAACCAGTAGTAGGTTTAGGTTTATTTTTTTATTTATTTTAGTTTTATTTTATTTTTATTTACTTAGTTTTTAATTATTTTAGGTTTATTTAATTTAGTTTAGCTTTTATTTTAGTTTATTTCTTTTTTAGATTTAGGTTTTTTTTAGTTTTTTACTAAAATATTTTTTAGGTTTTATTTTATTTTTATTTTAGGCTTAGGTTTAGCTTTTTATTTTATTTTTTAGGTTTTAGGGTTTAGGTTTTTATTTTAGGTTTATTTTTAAGTTTTATTTTATTAGTTTAGGTTTAGGTTTATTTTTAAGTTATTTTTTTATTTAGGGTTTTGGTTTAAGTTTAGATTTAGTATATTTTAGGTTTAAGTTTAAGTTTTATTTTTTTATTTATTTTTAGGTTTAGGTTTTATTTAGTTTATTTTAATTTAATTTATTTTTAATTTTGATTTAGCTTTATTTTATTTAAGTTTTTTACTTTAGTTTAGGTTAGAATTTATTTTATTTTATATTTTATCTTTTATTTTAGTTTATTTTAGGTTTAGGTTTAGTTTATGTTTAGGTTTAGTTTAGTTTATTTTATTTTATTTATTTATTTTAGTTTAGGTTGTTTTATTTATTTTATTTTTGGTTTTATTTAGGGTTTAGCTTATTAGCTTTGTGGTTTAGGAATTAGTGAGGTTAAGGTTTAATGTTTTGGGTGTAGGGTTTATGATTTAGGGTTTAGGGTTTAGGGTTTAGTTGGATTAGTGGGTTTAGGGTTTAGGGTTTTGGGTTTAGGGTTTAGAGTTTAGGGTTTTTAGGATTTAGAGTTTAGGGTGTAGGGATTAAGTTTTAAGTCTAGGGTTCAAGTTTTAATTTAGGGTTTAGTATTTTTGGTTTTATATTTAAACAGAGAACAAATTTAGATTCAACATTTCTTCTTTTCAATTTCATAAACCAAGCAACTCAACAAGTTCTCTAAGACACATGCGATGACATAGATCAAAAATGAGCACACATAGAGTAAATCAAAGACCCTAGATAATTAGAACTATCATTACAATAAAGAAACAGTTCCATAAGCAGCAGATCTTATCGATCGTTCTTCATTTTCTCCAGTTCCCATCAAAACCACCCCATCTTCTGGAGTAGCGGGATCCACCATCATATCCCTGTTCTCTCCCTCTGCCACCACCATGGTTGTAATCTCCATCATTCCTACCACCTCCATGACCACCATTGCTTCAAGCACCACCTCCATATCCACTAGTACCTCCAGTTCCCCCTCCACCACTGTGATAATTGCCACCTCCACCTTCACCTCCATCGCTAGATCTAGACTAAGATAGTTTGATGATGATGTTCTTGCCATCAAGGTTCTGCCCATTCTTAAGGTATAGGTTTAGGTTTATTTTATTAATTTATTTAGTTACTTTATGTTTAGGTTTAGGGTTTGATGTTTAAGGTTTAGGGTTAAGGGTTTGGGTTTAGGATTTAGGGTTTAATGTTTAGGGTGTAGGGTTTATGATTTAGGGTTTATCATTTTAAGGTTTATGCTTTTAGGGTTTAGGATTTAGGATTAGGGCTTAGGGTTTAAGGTTTTTTAGGGATTAGAGTTTAAGGCTTAGAGTTGCAGGTTTAGGGTGTAGGGTTTTGGATTTAAGGTTAAAGGCTTTTTTTAAAAAAAATTAAATAAACTCATAGGTTTAGGATTATTTAGTTATATTTATTTATGTTTATTTTTATTTTTATTTATTTATTTTTTTATTTTTTTAAGTTTATTTTATTTTATTTTTTTTAAATTTAGTTTATTTTTTTATTTAGGTTTATTTTAGTGTTTTATTCTTATTTTATTTTTTTTTATATTTTTTTATTTTAGGGTTAGGTTTACATTTCTATTGATTTTTTAGGTTTAGGTTCTAGGTTTTTATTTTAAGTTTATTTAGGTTCTAGGTTTATTTTTAGTTTATTTTATTTTATTAAGTTTAGGTTTAGGTTTAGTTTTAGTTTATTTTAAGTTTAGGTTTTGTTTATTTTAGTTTAGTTTATTTTAGTTTACTTTTAGGTTTAGGTTTATTTTATTTTGATTATTTTATTTTAATTTTAGGTTTAGGTTTTTGTTTTGTTTTAAGGTTTAGGTTTTATTTTTTATTTATTTTAGGTTTTAATTTTGGTTTTTTTTTTTTAGGTTTTTTTATTTAATTTTATTTTATTTTATTTTAGGTCTTTCATTTTTTATTTTATGTTTATTTTCATTTTATTAAGGTTTTTTCTTAGGTTTATTTTATTTTTTAGTTTAGTTTCATTTTTTATTTATTTTATTAGTTATTTTATTTTATATTTTATTTATTTTTAGGTTTAGGTTTAGGTTTTATATATTTTATTTCTTTATTTATCTAGGTTTCAGGTTTATTTATTTATTTTATTTTCATTTTTATTTAGTTTTAGGATTTTGGTTTTAGGATTTAGGGTTTGTGGTAGGGTGTGGTAAGATTTAGTTTAGCATTTGTGGTTTATGGTTAGGGCTCATTTTAGGCCTTTATGTTTGTCCCAAGCCTTTAATTTAGGTCAGGGTGGCCTTAAGGTTTTTTTTAGATAGGGTATTGGGTTGTAAGTTTATAGCCTCTTTTAGTGTAGTGTTTTTTAATTACAAACCAAGAAGTTTCATTTAGGTGTTTGTGGGTCAGGATCTTGGGTCAGTGGCCTATGGCCTGGTAGTGTCAGGGCCCAGGATTTAGGCCTTAGGGTCACTAGTAAGGTGCAGTTTAACCACATTTATGGATTTCAGCCTGTGGCTCAGTTTATGATCTACCCACTAGTATTTAGTGGAGCTAGTTTAGGGAGTGGATGGTTTAGGGATCAGGGATTATGGTTAAAGTTAGGGTTTAAGGGTTAGGCAAGGGCTAGGGTTATAGGGTTTAGGGTCTTTTTTTAAAACAAAAAAAACCAAGTCAGGTTTAGTTTATTTTCATTTTATAGATTTATCTTATTTTTAAATTCTAGTTTTTTTTTATATTTATTTTAGGTTTATTTACTTTAAGTTATTTATTTTAGTTTACCTTTTAGGTTTAGGTTTAGTTCATGATTATGTTTATTTTTAGTTGAGTTTTGTTTTATTTTATTTTTAGGTTTATATTTTATTTTTATTTTAGATTTATCTTTATGTTTTATTTAAATCTTTTAGGTTAAGGTTTAGGTTTATTTTAGGTTATATTTTTTAGTAGATTTAGGTTTATTTTTAGTTCATTTTATTTTATTTTTAGGTTTAGTATATTAATTTATTAATCATTTAGGTTTTATATATTTAGTTTAGGTTTAGGTTTATTTTATTTTATTTTAAGTAGGGTTTAGGTTTTACTTTTATTTCATTGTTAGGTATCTTGTCTTCTTTACATTTTATTTAGTGTTTATTTAATTTTATTTTATGTTTAATTTATTTTATTTTACATCTTTTTTATTTTACATGGTTTTATTGTTAAGGTTTAAGGTTTAGGGTTAGTTTAGGGTTTAGGGCTCAGGGTTTAGGGTTTGGGTCAAGATTTAGGGCCTTAGGATTTAGGGTCAGTTTAGGTCATAAGCCTTTAGCTTTAGTTGGGTTAGGTTATTTTATTTTACTTTTCATATTTTGATTTTATTTTATTTTATTTTTTAGGGTTTAGGGTTTAGGGTTTTTTTTCAGTTTAGGGTTTAGAGTTTAGGGTTTAGGGTTAGTTTTAGGGTTTAGGGTTTAGGATTTAGTGTTTAGGGTTTATGGTTTAGTATTTAGAGTTTTTTAGAAAAAAAACTTTAAGTAAACCGAGTTTAGGTTTATTTAGTTTATTTAGTTTATTTTTTTAATTATTTTACTTTATTTTATTATTTATTTTTATTTAGTTTAGTTTATTCATTTTAGGTCTATTTATTTTAGTTTAGGTTTTATTTTATTTTATTTATCTATTAGGTTTAGTTTAGGTTTATGTTTATTTTTAGTTTAGTTTTATTTTATTTTATTTTTAGGTTTTTTGTTTTATTTTTTAGTTTTAGGTTTATATTTATGTTTTTCTTTATTTTTTTAGGTTTAAGTTTTAGGTTTCTATTTTAGGTTTTTTTAGCTTTTGTTTTTTAGTTTAGGTTTAGGTTTATTTTTAGTTTAGTTTATTTTATTTAGTTTAGGTTTACGTTTAGGTTTAGTTTATTGTAGGTTTAGGTTTAGGTTTTATTTAATTTAGTTTAGTTAAGTTTATTTTTGTGTAGGTTTAGGTCTATTTTATTTTTATTAATGGTTAAGGATTTTTTTTTTAGTTTAGGGTTTAGGGTTTTTTGTTTTTTTAATAGAGAATAATTTCAGATTCAAAATTTCTTTTTATTAATTTCATCAACCAAGTAACACACCAAGTTTTTGAAGACACAAGTGATGACAGATCAAAAATGAGCATGTAGATCAAAAATGAGCACGCATAGAGCAAATCGAAAACCCTGGATAACTAGAACCATCTCCACTATAAAGACATTGTTCCATAAGCAGCAGATCGAATTGGTCATTCTTTAGTTTCTCTAGTTTCCATTAGAACCATCCTGGCCTCTCGACTAGTGGGATCCACCATCATATGCCCGATATCTCCTTCCGCCATGTCCTTGACTTTAACCACCTTCGCTCCTCCCACCTCCATAACCATCACTGCTCTGACCACCACCTCCATATCCACCAACACCACTAGATCCCCCACAACCATTGCGATAATGGCCACCTCTGCTTTTTTATAGAGAATTTGGTCGGGAGGGAAAGGATAAATTTTTAGAATTTTGTCAACTGTCACATTAGGGACAAGGATATTTAATTGAGCCACGTCTTAGTTATTATGAGTAATTAACTAATTAATCATAAGCATCATAGTGGAATGAGTATTAAGCAAGGAATCAATAGAGCCTTGCCCTAGCCAATTATCTTACCAAAAGGAAGAGGAACTAGACTTAACACCCTAAGAAATTAGGTTCTTAGCATTCTATTTGATACTACAAAGTCTTCTCCACACAAGAGAATCCCCAGATTTGAAAGCACAAATGAGGGGATGTTTTCCTTAACAATATTTAGCATGCATAAACTCAGATCAGTAACTATGGTTATTTCTAAATTTCCACCACATTCTGTAGAAAAAATAGTTAATAGAATCCTATAATGTTTTGCAACCCAAGCCACCTTCATTATTAGGACCACAATGGTTGTGCCAACTAGCCCAATATAATATTTTGGTAGAAAAGCTAGATCCCTAAACAAATTTATTAAAAAGTCTATTGATCCTTTTAATAATAGAACGAGTAGGAACAATAGTAGATAAGAGATACAGAGGCAGAGAGCAAATGGTACTTTTGATTAAGGTAAGTCTAGCACCAAAGGAAAGCAAATTATTCATGTAAGAGTAGGTTTTCTTATTTATATTCTAAATGACTTCATCAAAAAAGAAGATCTTTTCATTCCTCCATATGAAGGAGTACTGAAATATTTGATAGGGAGAATTTGATGTGAAAAACCCATAATCTTCTTAATAATATTGATCTTAGGTGAGGAAATAGAAGAGCTAGTAATAACATAACTTCTACCAGTATTAATATTCAAGCCACTCTCCATTCCAAAAAGAGTTAAGAAATTACACAACTTTTTAATATAAAGAGTATAGCTATTGCAAAATATAATGAAATCATCAGTGAAACTAAGGTGAGAAATGGGAAACCCACCACTTGTTCTGTAGTACATGTTAGGCATTTTACTAAACCCCTACTTAATACATCTAGAAAGATATTTCATAGTAATAGAGAAAAGGGTAGGAGAAAGAGGGTCCCCTTGCCTTAGCCCATGAGAAGAAGAGAAGAAACCATGAACTTCACCAATGAGGAGTAAAGAAAACTAAGAATTGTCAATCACATTCCTAATTAAAGCAATAAATTGATTAGAGAATCCAAATGAAGCCAAGATTTTATATAGGAAAACCCAACCGTATTATCATAAGCTTTGGAAATGTCAGGCTTAAAAAGTAGATTTTCACTGCGAACTTTGGCATTCAAATCATGGATCACTTCTTGGGCTAAAAGAACATTATCTGAAATGGATCGCCCTTTAACAAATCTAGTTTGATTAGGAGAGATAATTTTAGGAAGAAAGATACTCAACCTTTTAGCCAACATCTTATAAATAAGTTTGTCAAAAAAAAGCGAAGGCTAATTGGCCTAAAATCACTCCAAATTTTAGTATTGTCCTTTTTAAGAATTAAAATAATGGAGGTGCTACCAAAATATTTGGGGAGAGTACTACCCTTAAAGAAATCAATAACAACTTAAGCATATCCTCTTTAGTGGTAATCCAACATGTTTAGAAAAAGAGGGTAGTAAAACCATCAGGGCCAGCCACTGAGTTTGTATTCATACTTTGCAAAGTGTCAGTAATTTCATGCTCAGAAGGCAAGGAAGAAAGCATCTTCTTATCATCATCAAGAATGAGATTAGGGATAAGTTTATGTGAAGAAATCTCATCATAAGCAACAATTTTATTAAGAATCTTTGTATAAAAAAGAAATCAAGAAGCTCCTTTTATCGAACACCAAACACCATCATTAGTTTTAATTTTATGAATGTGATTTAGAGCCTTTTCTTTCTAACTATGGCATGAAGATATTTAGTATTATGATCACCATCAGAGATCCATTTCATAGAAGCTTTTTTTCTCCTTTAGGTCTCCTCCATGTCTTGATAACATGTTAACCTATTTTTGTCTTGAGCCGACAAATGAATTTTAGAAGGGTCATTAACAACATCTTCCAAAATTATAACCACATTCTCCATTTCTTTTATATTGATAAAAAGGTTCTTGAAATAATGTTTATTCCACCAATTAAAGCATTGTTTAAGTCTTTTTAATTTGAACCACAATCTCCTCATCCCAAAAATAGAATCATCAAGATGGAGAGGTTCACCCCAATTACTTGCAACAACATCCAAAAATCTATCATCCATGAGCCACATATTTTGAAAGCAAAAAATGATAGGAGAGGATGGATTAGTAACATTTAAGTTCACAATGATAAGTAAGGGAGAATGCTCCAAAAGGGTTTTGCTTAAGTGCTCCACAGGTGTACTAGAGAGAAGGTTAATCTGCAAATGGTTAAAAAGAACCCGATCTAACTTTTATTAGACTATAATTATTCCAAGTAAATTTATACCCACTAAAGACAATATTAGTATGATAGCAATCAAGGATCATGTTATTAAAATCTTCAATTGAAAATAAGTTTGAAGCATTACCACCAACCCCTTCAGAGGAAGAAGAGATATTGTAAAAATCCCCACCCACAAACCAAAGAGCATCAATAGAAGAAGAGAAACTAATAAGATCTTTGCAAAGAAGTCATCTACCATTTCTATTACAAGAAGAATAAACAAATGAACCAAAACAACACCAATTATCATAAGTAATTTTAACATTCACAACTTGGAATAAATCATCCAAAACCTGCAGAACAAAAGGACTATTCCAAAAAAATCTAAATTTTATTACTTGAATTAAAAAAATTACCAAAACCAATCATTCTAGTAATAGAAGGAATGTTAGAAGGAAGAATAAAGGGTTCCAAGATAGACAAAAAGGAAATGTTATGAGAACAAACTAAATTTCTAATTCCATTTCTAATAGAGAGGGTACCAATCCCTCTTGCATTCCAAGTTAAGAAAGAAACCATTTAATTTTGGGAAGAAGAGCTAGATCTAATAACTCTGGCAAAGTTAAGAAATTTAGTTTTAGGAGTTCTATTATTCTTTCTAAAAAATGTTTGAAATTTATTAGTTAAATCCACAACATCACCATCAGATAGGGATTGTTTAGGGATATGCTTGAAATAGGGTTGCACATTAAAACCATCATTGCAGGTCACTTCACCTTCTTCCAAATCATTATTATGTTGCAAAATTAGATTAGATATTAGTTGAACATTAGATGAAAAAGCAAGCGAAGAATTAGAATTGTTTAAAGCACAAGTGCCCAAGTCAGGATTGTAAACTTTATCCTAAGTTTGCTCACCAATCAAGCCCTCATGAAGGATCACATTTTCTTCAATTATAGGTGGTAAAGAAGAAGGAATAGGATCATTTGAGATAGAATCATCATCCATAACTTTATCCTTTGGAAATTTTTTAGTTATTTTCAACTCTACTAGAATCTGAGCAATAGATTGCCTAGTGTTAGAAGCAGTCACCCAATCAACTTGAAGAGGTTGACTGAACAACACACCCACAGTAAAAGAAACTCATGATTAATGAAATGAACATGCAAATTAGGAAGAGAGCTCCAAACTAGAACAATAGGAGATTCCTCCTTAACATCAAAATGAGTCATCCAATTCAACAATCGCATCGAATAATTGAAAACAAAATATGAACATCAAGAGAATACTCGAGAATAATATAAATTGTTTGAAAGTTGAATCAAGAAATGATGGGAATCAATCAATTCGGCAGAAAAAATACTAGAGAGCTTCAAGCTATGAAAAAACAAATGAATATTCACCAAAGTAGGATGAAACAAAGCGAATTTACCCATCAATGTGAATTCAAAGTGTTTTGCAAGCCTTTACATAATCAAATCAGAACATATTATCATGGGTACACCTTAAAATAGGGTAGAGATAAATTTGAGAGACTCACCAATGCAATTGGCCTTACCAACAAGAACATCCTTGAAGGATTTTAAAGCTAGCAAAAGGTTTAATCTAGAGACCCCCGAGGAGTTGGAAACTTTAATGGGAGCAGCAGAAATCTCTGGATTACCCCACAAGGAAGTAGAGAATGCAACCATGATCAAACAAAGACATGATAGAAGAAGCCAAAGCCAAGTCAATGGAAAATTACCAAATGTCCAGAAAAGTCACAAAGGAGATGTCCATAGGGAAATGAAATCAGAGCACCCAAAAAAATGGAGGAGAAAAGAGAAGATGGGTCAGATTTAGGGAGTGGAGGTTTAGATTGGTTTAGGTGCATTTAGGATCTGGCCAGGGTTTTAGGCCTGTGGTCATGTAGGCCCAGGTCAGTGTATTAGGCTCAGTCAGAGGCTTAGTGGTTTACCAGGATTTGTAGCCTAGGGCCTCTTTAGGGGCCTATTTGGGGCCGATCAGTGGCCTCAGAGCCCAGTCAGGGTTGTGGGGCCAGGGCCTGGACTTTAGTGGCTCAGGCTTTTTAGGCCCAGGACTCAGGGCCTAGAGCTCAGGGCTGGCCTAGGCCCAGGCCCAGGATCAGGCCTGTGGCTAGGGCCTAGCTTAAGATCTGCGTTTTTAAAATGAACCCAGGTCATTTAGTTTATTTTATTTATTTAGTTTATTTTTTTATTTTATTTAGGTTTATTTTTAATTTAACATGTTTTGGTGCAGGTTTACATTTATGAATATTTTTAGTTTTAATTTAATTTAAATTTTATTTAGGCTAGGTTTTTATTTTATTTTTTTTTGTTTAGGTTTTCATTTTAGGTTTATTTTATTTATTTTTAGTTTACGTTTAGGTTTATTTATTTATTTATTTTATATTTTAGTTTAGTTTTAGGTTTAGTTTATTTTAGTTTATGTTTTATTTATTTATTTTATTTATTTTAGTTTAATTTTAATTTATTTTATTTTTATTTTAGGTTTTTTTTAAGTTTAGGGTTTTTTTTATTTATTATTAGGTTTAAGTTTATTTATTCTTTTATTTTATTTAGGTTTATTTTATTTTTATTTTACATTTAGTTTTATTTTATTTAGGTTTTATTCTTAATTTTTATTTTAGTTTAGTTTTTTTTATTTATTTATTTTATTTATTTATTTTATTTTTAGGTTTTATTTTTAATAATTATTTTTATTATTTATTTTATCCAGTCAGTTTTTTAATGTTACTTTGTGTTATATTTTAGGCTAGTTTAAGTTTAGATCTATGGCTTCAGTATGAGGCCTTTAGGCCCAGGGCCTATGATTAATTTCAGAGCTCAGTGTCAGGCTCAGTGGGTTTCAGACTGTGGCTAGGTCATCAGACTCCTAGTTTAGTGGCCCAGTGCCAGTTTCAGCCCAGGTCAGTTGGGCTCCCAGCCTCTCAGGCTAGTTAGTGGCCTGGGAGCCAGTTTAGGCCTGGGCCCAGTGTCAGGAGTCAGTCATGCTTAGGGTCAGCCTGCACAGGCCCATGAAGATCTGGGCCTAGGGCCCATCAAACTGAGCCTCAAGATTTGGCCCAGTGCCTGCAGCTCCCAGACTCATTCAGCCCAGGTCACCATAGGCTCAGTGGTCAAGTGGCCCTTACCCAGGGCCTAGTGTCTAAAGCCCAGGGCTCAGTGCCTAGCTCAGCTGGCCCAGTCTAGGCAGCAGTAAGCTCAGTGGCTCAGGTCAGTTTGTCAGTGGCCTGCCGCCCAGTGGTCTGAGGCCTCAGTAGGCCTGGGAAGTGGTGGTCAGGGCCCAGCCTGTCATAGCTCAGGTTGTCAGTTGAGCTCAGTGTCAGGCCCATGATTTTATTATTATTATGGTCATCTGGTGGTTAGCCTGGCTAGCCTGGCCTGGTTTAGTAAAGGGTTTAGGCAAGTAGGGTGATTTAGGGTTTAGTATGGTTTTTTTTAAAAAAAAACAAACCTAGTAGTTTATTTATTTATTTAGTTTAATTTTATTTATTAATTTTATTAATATTTACGTTTAGATTTTGGTTTTATTTTATTTTCTTAGTTTAGGTTTAGGTTTCAGTTTATTTTAGGTTTTATTTTTAGTTTAGATTTAGTTTATTTTAGTTTATTTTATTTTATTTAGTTTAGGGTTTATTTAGTTTATTTTAGGTTTACATTTAGGTTTTATTTATTTTAATTTAGTATTTTATTTTATTTTTTATGGTTTTTTTTATTTTTTAAATTTTATTTTAAGTTTAGGTTTTTATTATATTTTATTTTATTTTGGTTTATTTTATTTTTATTTTCATTTAGTTTATTTTATTTATCTTTATCTTTGATTTATCTTTTAGTTTAGTTTTATTATTTATTTTATTTATTTTATTCAAGTTATTTTATTTAATTTTAAGTTTAGGTTTAAGTTTAGGTTTAATTTTATCTTATTTTATCTTATAGCCAAGGTTTTTCATTTTCCAGTTTTTAGGTTGGCCCAGGCCTAGGCCCAGTGGCCCAGAGCCTGTGGAGTAGCCAGGGCTCCAGGGCCCAGGTAGGACTCCAGGCCTGTGGCTTGGTGTTCTGGTCAGGGTGGGCAGGGTCAGGCCTCAGTGGTCAGTTATCCTGCCCAGGCCCCAGGGTTTAGTGGGCCCAGTGTTCATGGCTCAGTGTCAGCTCAGCAGGCTTTCCTGTGAGCCTGTCCCCAGGACTAGGAGCCCAGGTCAGTGTCAGGGCCCAAAGCCCAAGACCTGGGCCCAGTGGGGTCACTTGTTCTAGAGTCATCAGGTCAGCCTAGATTATGCCCAGATTAGAGTAGGGCCCATGGTCAGTGGCTTAGGGCCCAGGTCAGTCAGGGCTAGGGGCCGATTGAGGTTTAAATAATGGTTTAGGAGCCCATAGTTAGGCCTAAGGTCAGTTCAAGTCAGGGCAGGTTCTGATCTGAGTCTGGCCCAGGGTCAGAGCCCAGATTTAGGGTTAATCCAGGGCCAGGGCTCAGGCCCAGGTTAAAGACTGGGCCCAGGGTCAGTTTCTCAGGTGGGCCTGAGTCAGGGCCTAGTCAAGGGCCACAGCTCAGAGTTTAACTATAATTTTCATTTTATAGTTTAGGCCTGGTTTTAGGGTTAGGGTCAGAGCCCGTGATCAGTTGGGGCCTTAGAGGTCAGGGTTTGGATTTAGGATTCTGCCTAGTGTTTTAGGGTTTTTTTACAAAAATAAGCATGGTAGGATTATTTATTTATTTAGTTTTTTTATTTATTTTACTTTAATTTATTATTTATTAGTTTAGGTATATTTTATTTTTAGTTTAAGTTTTTGCTTGCTTTTAGATTTATTTTAGGTTTTTTTTTAGTTTAGTTTAGGTTTTTTAGTATTTTATTTTATTTAGTTTTGTGGATTTAGTTTATTTTAAGTTTCTATTTAAGTTATCTTTATTTTATAGTTTTAATTTATTTTGTTTATTTTATTTAGGTTTAGGTTTTTTTTAGTAAATTTTTTATTTTAAGGTTTATTTTATTTTATTTTATATTTATTTTTATTTTCGTTTTTTATTTTATGGGTTTTTTTATCTTAGATTTATTTTATTTTTTAATTAGTTTAGTTTTTTATTTATTTTATTTAGTTTATTTCAACTTTTATTTTTTTACTTTTAGGTTTAGGTTTAAGTTTTTAGGTTTTTTATTTTATTATTTTATTTTATCTAGGTTTAGGTTTTATTTAGTTTGGTTTAGATTCTTAGGGTTTAAGTTTGGGTTGTTTTTAGGTTTATTTTAGTTTTATTTTATTTTATTTTATTTTAAGGTTTATGTTTTATTTTAGTTTAGGTTTATATTTTTCTTTTATTTTTTTTAGGTTTTTATTTTAGGTTTCTATTTTAGGTTTTTTTAGCTTTTATTTTTTAGTTTAGGTTTAGGTTTATTTTTAGTTTAGTTTTATTTTATTTAGTTTAGGTATAAGTTTATTTAGTTTATAGGTTTAGGTTTTATTTAATTTAGTTTAGTTAAGTTTATTTGTGTAGGTTTAGGTCTATTTTATTTTTATTAATGGTTAAGGATTTTTTTTTTAGTTTAGGTTTGTTTTTTTTTTTTAATAGAGAATAATTTCATATTCAAAATTTTTTTTTTTGTTTCTATCAACCAAGTAACACCAAGTTTTTGAAGACACAAGTGATGACATAGATAAAAATGAGCATGTAGATCAAAATGAACGATAGAAAATCAAAACCCCGATAATTTAGAACCATCTCCACTTATAAAGACATTGTTCCATAAGCAGCTGGTTGGTCTCTTTAGTTTCAGTTTCCATTAGAACCATCCTGGCATCTCGACTAGTTGGATCCACCATCATATGCCCAATATCTCCTTCTGCCATGTCCATGACTTTAATTTCGCTCCTCCCACCTCCATAACCATCAGCCGCTCGACCACCATATCCACCAAACACCACTAGATCCCCACAACCATTGGCAGGCTACCTCCTCATCACCACCACCCATGTATGAGCCTGATGATGTTCTTCCTCAGGTTCTAATTCTAGGATTTTGTTTATGTTAAGTTTATTAGGTTTTAGTGGCTTATTTTATTTATTTATTTACTTACTTTAGGTTTTAGAGATTGGGGTTTAGGGTTTAGGGTTGAACTGAGGGTTTAGGGTTTGGATTAGGTGAGGTAGGGTTTAGTGGGTAGGTTAGTTTGAGGTTTGGGATTATGCTTTATCTCGGTGGTTTAGAGGTTACTCAGTTAAGTTTATAGCTTTAATGTTTAGGGTTGAGGATAGGGTGTAAAATTTTATAAAATTACAAACCGCAAGGTTTTAGCTTTATTTAGTATATTTATTTTATTTTATATTTTAGTTATTTTATCTATTTTTTATTTATTTATTTTCTTTTAGTTTATTAGTTTATTTTATTTATTTTAGATTTATTTATTCAGTTTTATTTTAGTTTCTTAGGTTTTATTTTTTTTAGTTTATTTTATTATTACTTTATAGGTTATTCTTTATTTTGGATTTAGGTTTTATTTTTTTTAGGTTTATTTTATGTTTTATTTTAATTTTATTTTTATGTATTATTTTAGTTTATGCCTTAGGTTTAATTTTAGATTTTATTTTATAGTTTAGCTTTATTTAATTTTAGGATTAGGTTCAGTTTAATTATTATAGTTTAGGTTTATTTTATTTTTTTAGTTAGGTTTTCTTTTAAGGTTTAGGTTTTATTTTTATTTATTTTAAGATTTTTTTTAGGTTTAGATTTAGAACAAAAGAAGGGTTAATTAAGATTTATTTATTTTATAGTTTATTTTATTTTATTTTATTCTTTATTTATTTTATTTTTATTTTTATTTATATTATTTATTTAGGTTTACCATTTAGTTAGGTTATCAGAATTAACTTTAGGTTTAGGTCTAGGGTTATTTTTTAGTTTTAGTTTAATTTTATATTACTTTTAGGTTTAAGTTTTATTTTAATTTTAGTTTAGTTTTGGTTTTATTTTAGCTTATGTTTTAGCCTAATTAGGTTTTTTTTTATTTTATAGTAAGTTTTGTTCATTTTAGTTTATTTTATAATTTAGTCAGTGGTCAAAGTATTTTAGGCCTAAGGTTTGGGTATGGTAGGTTTAGGGTTTCTGTTTTAGGTCAGGTAGGGTTAGATTTTAAATTTTCAGTGCTCAGTGTTTAGTGGGTAGGACTAGGGGTCAGGTCATGTTTTTCAGGGTCAGTGTTTAGGTCTTGGGTCAGGTTTAGATTTAGGGTAGGCTCAGTAGTTTAGTTTTTTTAATCTGTTGCAGGTTTATGTTTAATTAGCTTATTTAGTCATTCTTAATTATTTTTATTCTTTATTCTTATTTTTATTTATGTCATTTTATTTTATTTAGTATTATTTATTCATTTTTAGTTTTATTATAATTTATTTTTTAGCTCAGTTTTATTTTTTTTTTAGATTAGTTTATTTTTATTTTATCTTAAGTTTATTTATTATTTAGGTTTATTTATTTTTCTTTTGGTTTATTTTAGTTTTATTTTAGGTTTATTTTATAGTTTATTCTTTTAGTTTTCTTTAGATATTTTATTTTATTTAGTGGTTTAGTTTAGTATTCTTTTAGGTTTATTTATTTTAGTTTAGTTTAAGTTTATTTTATTTATTTTAGGTTTAGGTTTATTTTAGTTTATTTTTTTTTATTTTAGTTTTATTTCATATTTTTAGGTTTAGTTATTTATTTTAGTTTTATTTTTTATTTAGGTATTTTATTTTATTTTACATTTTTTTTTATTGTTTTTTTATTTTTTTATTTTAACTTTTAGTTTAGTTTATTTTATTAATTTTATTTTAGTTTCATTTTATTTGAGGTTTAGTAGTTTAGTTATTTTATTTATCCCATATTTATTTGGGTAGTGTTATTTATTTTATTAATCTTTGTTTTAGCCAGTTTAGTCATTGGGGTTAGATCAGTGGTTATCTTATCAGGAGGGTTAGTGTACTCAGGGCCTGAGGATGGTTTAGTAGGGCCTTTAGGTGCAAAAGTTTAGGTTAGCTCAACCCAGTGTCTTAGTTCTCCTATGCCTCAGATTTCTCACAAATTTATATGGCCTGGGTTAGATTTTAGGGTCAGGTGGATCAGAGCCTGGGTTTAGCCTGGGGTTTTGGGAGTAGTTAGGCCTATGATTAGCCTAGGGTCCAGTGGTGTAAGTTTAGAGTACAGCCAGGCTCAGCCTATTTATGCCATGTTTAGGATTGAGGTTTGGGTTTTATCATGTAAACCCAGTCCAAGTTTATTAATTAGGGTTTAGGTTAAAAGTTTTATTTATTTTATTTTTATTTTATTTTATTTTGAGTTTAAGAGTTTAGGTTTTAAGGTTTAGTTATCTTTTGGGTTTATTTAGGACTTAGGATTTATGGTTTGGTTTTTTTTTTAAATTAGGCTTTTTAGTTTATTTATTATTTATTTTTATTCTTTATTTTATTTTATTTAAGTTTATTTTTTTTTTTTATTTATTTTATTTTAGGTTTATTTATTTTATTTTTAGGTTTTAATTTTTTTATTTTTTTAGATTTATATTTAGGTTTAGGTTTATTTTTACTTGAGTTTTATTTTTGTTTTAATTTTAGGTTTAGGTTTATTTTATTTTAAGCTAGTTTTATTATTTTATTTTTATCTAGTTTAGGTTTAGTTTATTTTAGGTTTATTTTAAGTTTTATTTTTATTTTAGTTTAGGTTTATTTTAGTTTATTTTATCTTTAGCTAGATTTAGGTTTAGCTTAGTATTAGGTCTTTAATTTTATAGTTTGGTTATTTTCCTATTTATTTTATACTCAAGTTAATGTTTTAGCCTAAGCCTAGGTTTTATTTCATTTACTTTAGGTTTATTTTTATTTTAGGTTTTATTAGATAACATTTTATCTAAGATTTTATTTTTATAGGTCATTATTTCTCCAGGTTTTATTCACGTTTGTTCAGTTTATTTTATTAGCTTTATGCTTATCATTATTTTATCTTTTTTTTATTTTAGCTCAGCTCAGCCTTTGCTCAGGGTTTAGGTTTAGGGCCCAGTGGGTTTAGGCCTAGCCAGCCTAGGCCTGGCCTGTGCCTAGGGCCTTGTGGTTTTTAGTTTCTTTTAACTAAAAGCAGATGGTTTAGTAGTTTATTCCAATTTATTATGATTATTTGGTTTTAGTTAGTGTTTAGTTATTTGTTTATCTAGTGTTTTACTCATTATCTTAGTTTTATTTATTATTATTTTTATTTTATTTTGGCTTTTTAGGTTTGTGCCTATATTTTATTTAGTTTATTTGGGTATTATTTTGGTTTTTATTTTATAGTTTTTTTTTTACTATTTTAGTATTTTATTAGTTTTAGTTTTTTTAGTATTTATTGATTATTTTAGTTTTGGGTTTTATTTTTTTAGTTTATTATTTTATTATTAGTTTATCATCTTTTAGGTTTTGGGGTCAATTTTAGTTTATTTTAATTTAGGGTTTTAGGTTTTCTTTTATTTTAGTTTTTTAGTTTTATTTAATTATTATTGATTTATTAGTTGGTTTTAGTTTAGGGTTTTTTTTATTTATTTTTTGTTTATTATCACTATATTATTTTATTATTAGTTTTTATCTTATATTATTATTTATTATTATTCTTTTTTTAGTTATTATTATTATTATAAGTTTTAGTTTGGTTTATTCTTGGTTTAATGGTTTTTATTTTAGTTTTAGTTTTAGTTTATTTTTTATTAGTTTTACTAGGTTTATTATTAGTCTTATTATTATATTTAGTTAGTTTTATTAGCTAGTAATTTATTATTTGGCCATTATATTATTATTATTATTTATTGTTATCTATTATTTATTTTATTTTATAAGTCTCTGGCCAGTTTAGGTTTAGTAGATTAGTGGCTTTAAGGTTTAGCCTTAGCTTTAGTGCCAGGTCAGGTTAGCTTAGATTTGCTGATTGTGGATTTGGCTCAGTAGTGCCTAGGTCAGGTTTCCAGTGGCTTTGGCCTAGGTTGCTCAGGGCTCAGAGAAGTGGCCTAGGGCTCTAGGTGGCCTTTAAAAAAAAAAAATTATGTTTTAGTATTCCATTTTTATTTATTTAGTCATTTTTATTTTATTTATTTTATTTATTTTATTTATTTTATTTATTTTAGTTTTTCTTTAGTTTAGCTTGCCTGGTTTATGTATTTTATTTTATCTTATCTTTATTTTATTTTTAGTTTAGGGTTATTTTTTAGTAGGTTTCATTTTATTTTTTAGGTTTTTAAGTTTTATTTTAAGTTTAGGTTTTATTTTTTAGTTTTAGATTTATTTTTATTATTTTAATTTCCTTTATTTTATCTAGGGTTTAGATTTAGTTTATTTTAGGTTTAGTATTTTATCATTTTAATTTAGTAGTCATTATGTATTGTTTTTTAGGTTTTTTAATCTTGGTTTTTTTTTTTATTTATTTAGGTTTATTTTTATCTTAAGTTTTATTTAGTTTTATTTTATTTTATTTTAGGTTTATTTTATTTTTATTTTCATTTAGGTTTGATTTTTTTTTTTCTGTTTTTTTATTTTATTCTTTTATTTATATTTTTATTTTTCTTTCTTTATTTTTATTTTTTTTTATTTTATTTTTAGTATGTTTAGTTAATCTTAATTTAATTTATTTAATTTTTATTTTATTTTATTTTAGGCTTATTTTAGTATTTTTGTTTAGGTTTGCTTTATTTTTAGTGTGGGTTTAGGGTTTATTTAGTTCAGTTTAGGTTTATCAGGGTCAGTTTTAGTGGTTAGAGTGGGTTTGGGTTTTAGGTTAGTTTAGTCTTTAGTTTGTGCTTTTTTAGTTTAGTTTTTTTAAAAAAAATTAAGCAAAGTAGTTAGTTTTATTTAGTTTATTTATATTTTATCTTTTTATTTTATTTTTATTTTATTTATTTTAGTTTATTTTTATTTTATTTTATTTTATTTAGTTTATTTATTTTTTTATTTTTAGATAGGTTTAGACTTTTTTTTCTTTAGTTATTTTATTTTCTTTTTTAGTTTAAGTTATTTTTATTTTATTTAGTTTACATTTTAATTTATTTTTTTTAGGTTTATTTTAGGTTTTTTTTTTTAATTGGTTTTAGGTTTATTATTTATTTAATTTTATTTATTTTTTTTTTATATTTTAATATAAGTTTAGTATTTTTTTTTAGTTTTATTTTAGTATTTTTATGTAGTTTTATTTAGTTATTTTATTATTAGTTTTATTTTTTATTTTAGTATTTTTTTTAGATTTTTATTTTTTATATTATTTTTATATTTTTTTTTTATCTAGTTTATTTTATCTTTATATTTTTATTAGTTTAGTTTATTTTATTTATTATTTTTATTTATTTATTTTATTTATCTTATTTATCTATATTTATTTTATTTATAGGTTTGGGTTTTAGGTTCAGTTACTTTATTTGCAGCCAGGCCTGTGTTTAGGGCCAAGGGTCAGGGCCTCATTTCTTTGTGGCCTTCAGGGCTCATGGCCTAGGGCTCAGTTTGGCTCCCAGTGGCCTAGTGTGTTTAAGGCCCAGTTGGGCCAGGGCCTTTTAGGGTCTGGGTTACTTAGGGCCAGTTGTGATCAGGGTGATCAGGGCCTGTGGCCTAGGCTCAGTGGGGTTATAGGCTAGGTCCAGTTTTTTTAAAACCAAGCAAAAGCCAGTTTATTTAGTTTATATATTTTATTTAATTTATTTATCTATTTTAGTATTTATTATTTTATTTTAGATTTTTATTTTTTTAGAGGCCTTTTAGTTTAGCTTTTCTTTAATATTTTAGTTTAGGTTTATTTTATTTGTAGGTTTATTTTAGATTTATTTTAGTTTTTTAGTTTTATTTTAAGTTTATTTAAGTATTTTTTAGTTTATAGGTCATTATTTTTATTTTATTTTATTTAGGTTTAGTTATTAGTTTAAGTTTTTAGTTTTTAAGTTTATTTTAGTTTATTTATGTTATTTTATTTTTTATTATTTTTTATTTTATATCTTTTTTTTATTTTAAATTTTATTTATGTGTAGGTTTATTTATTTATTTTATTTTTAGGTTTTATTTTGTTTAGGTTTAGGTTTTTAGGTTTTAGGTTTTAGGGTTTAGGGTTTGGGGTTTAGGATTTAGCGTTTAGGGTTGTAGGTTTTAGGGTTTAAGGTCTACGGTTTAGGCTTTTAGGTTTTGGGGTTTAGGTTTAGGGTTCACAGTTTAGGGTTTAGAGTTTTAAGGTTTAGAGTTTAGGGTTTAGGGTTGTAGGTTTTGGGTTCAGGGTTTAGGGTATAAGGTTAGTTTTACATTTTAGAGTTTAGGGTTAGACTTTTTTTTTAATTAAGTAAACGCGCAAGCTTAAGTTTATTTAGTTTATTTAGTTTATTTTTTTTATTTACTTTAGTTTATTATATATATTTTTTTTATTTTGGTTTATTTTTTATTTTATTTTGTTTAGTTTATTTATTTTATTTTAGGTTTTTTACTTTAGTTTATTTTTGAAGTTTAGGTTTAGGTTTATTTTTTAGTTTAGTTTTATCTTTATTTATTTTTTTAGGTTTAGGTTTTATTTTTTAATTTTAGGTTTAGATTTAGGTTTTTATCTTATTTTTTTAGGTTTAGGTGTTGGGTTTTTATTTTGGGTTTATTTTTAGGTTTTATTTTTTAGTTTATATTTAGGTTTATTTGTAATTTATTTTATTTTATTTAAGGTTTAGGTTTATGTTTAGCTTTAGTTTATTTTTTTAGGTTTAGGTTATTTATTTTAGTTTAGGTTTAGGTTTCTTTTATTTTTATTTTAGGTTTAGGTTTTTTTAGTTTAGGGTTTAGCTTTTATTTATTTATTTATTTTAGGTTTATTTTTTAGGTTTAAGTTTTTTATTTAGTTTTATTTTATTTTATTTTAGGTTTATTTTATTTTTATTTTAGGTTTAGTTTTTCTTTTATTTAGGTTTGTTATTATTTTTTAGTTTAGTTTAAGTTTTTATTTATTTAATTTTAGTTTAATTTTATTTTTTTATTTATTTTTTTTTAGGTTTAGGTTTAGGTTTATGTTTTAGTTTAGATTTTATTTTATTTTATTTTATTATTTTATTTTGGTTTAGGTTTTTTATATTTTATTTGGTTTTATTTAGTTTAAGTTTAGGTTTTTAGCTTTTTAGGGTTTAGGGTATAGGGTTAATTGAGGATTTAGGTTTAGGGTTTAGCATTTGGGGTTTGGGGTTTGGGGTTAGGGTTTAGGGTTTAGGGTTTAAGGTTTACAGTTTAGGGTTTTAGGGTTTAGGGTTTTATGGTTTAGGGTTTAGGGTTTAGAATTTAGGGTTTTAGGGTTTAGGGTTTAGGATTTAGGGTTTAGGGTTTAGGTATTTTAGGGTTTAGGGTTTAGAGTTTATGTTTTAGATTATAGGTTTATGCTTTAGGTTTTAGTTTAAGGTTTAGGGTTTTTGGTTTTTTTTAATAAAGAACAAATTTAGATTCAACATTTCTTCTTTTCGATTTCTTCAACAAGAAACACAAAGTTTTCTAAGACACAAACGATGACATAAATCAAAAATGAGCATGCATAGAGCAAATCAAAAACCTTAGATAACTAGAACCATCTCTACTGTAAAGACACAATTCCATAAGCAGTAGATCGAATTGGTCATTCTTTAGTTTCTTTAGTTCCCATCAGAACCATCTCTCCCACTGCCACCACCACGGTTGTAACCTCATCGCTCCTCCCGACTTCATAACCACCAGTGCTCCGACCACCACCTCCATATCCACTAGCACTCTAGATCCCCACCACCTGTGATGTCTTCCTTCACCTTCATCTCCATGCTAGATCTAGGCGAGCTTGGTTGATGGTGATGTTCCACCATCAAAGTTACGCCCATTCTTAGGGTTTTGGTTTAAGTTTATGTTTATTAGGTTTTAGGGTTTAGGTTTATTTTAATTTATTTAGTTACTTTAGGTTTAGGTTTTTTGGTTTAGGGTTTAGGTTTAGGGTTTGGGTTTGGTTTAGGGTTTGGGGTTTAGGGTTTAGTTTGGGGTTTATACTTTTAGAGCTCAGGTTTAGAGTTAGGTTTAGGGTTTAGGGTTGTAGGAGGGTTTAGGATTTAGGGTTTATAATTTTTTTTAAATTAAGTAAACTAGTAGGTTTAGGTTTTAGTTTATTTAGTTTATTTTTTATTTATTTTAGTTGAGTTTAATTTTATTTTTATTTAGGTTTATTTTTTAGTTTTATTTAGTTTAGTTTATTTATTTTAGGTTTATGTATTCTAGTTTAGGTTTTTTATTTTAGTTTATTTTTTAGGTTTAGGTTTAGGTTTAGGTTTATTTTTTAGTTGAGTTTTATTTTTATTTTATTTTTAAGGTTTAGGTATAGTTTTTATTTTATTTTTATTTTTTGGTTTAGGTTTGAGGTTTTTATTTTAGTTTTATTTTTAGGTATTATTTTTTAGTTTAGGTTTAGGTTTAGGTTTAGTTTATTTTAGGATTAGGTTTAGGTTTTATTTTTTATTTATTTTTAGGTTTTATATGAAGGTTTACTTTTTAGGTTTAGGTTTTTATTTAGTTTTTATTTTATTTTATTTTAGGTTTATTTTATTTTATTTTTTTTAGGTTTTTTATAGGTTTATATTATTTTAGTTTAGTTTAGGTTTTATTTATTTTATTTTAGTTTATTTTATTTTATTTTATTTAGTTTAGGTTTTTTTTATTTTATTTTTAGTTTTTTAGGGTTTAAGGTTTAGGGTTTGCGCTTTTAGGGTTTACGGTTTTAGGGTTTTAGGATTTAGGGTTTAGGGCTTAGGTTTTAGGGTTTAGTGTTTAGACTTTAGGGTTTTAGGGTTTAGGCTTTAGGGTTTTTTAAAAAAAAATTAAGTAAAGTGGTAGGTTTTGGTTTATTTAGTTTATTTTTTATTTATTTTAGTTTATTTTATTTTTATTTTTATTTAGGTTTATTTTTTATTTTATTTAGTTTATTTATTTTAGGTATATTTATTTTAGTTTAGGTTTATTTATTTTAGTTTGTTTTTTAGGTTTAGGTTTATGTTTATTTTTTAGTTTAGTTATATTTTTATTTTATTTTTTATGTTTAGGTTTTTATTTTATTTTTTTAGGTTTAGGTTTTAGGTTTTAATTTTAAGTTTATTTTTTGGTTTTCTTTTAGTTTAGGTTTATGTTTATTTAAATTTTATTTTATTTTATTTAGTTTATGGTTTAGGTTTAAGTTGTATTTATTTTACTTCAGTTTATTTTAGTTTAGGTTTATGTTTACTTTATTTTGTTTATTTTAGGTTTAGGTTTTTTTTAGTTTAAGGTTTAGGTTTAATTTTCTATTTATTTTTAGTTTATTTTTTAGGTTTAGGTTTATATTTTATTTAGGTTTTGTGCCACTATCCTTCAAGATCTTTGATGACAGTGGGAACCCACGATAACACATTATACACTTTAGAGTCGGTTGTTGCAACACCGGTGGCGACAACGCCTACTCGCCTTTTCCTTAGCATTGTGTCGGGTTTACATTTGATTATGCATTGGCGCAAGGTTGGTGAAGACTTTGAGTTGGAGCACCTCTTCATCAAGTGGTTTCTTTGGAGCTCGAGAGGGTGAGTAGGCAACCTCATTGTAGAAACATAAACTCAATGAGTCCCTTATTGATTACATTCTCGGGACATAACTGAGCATGAAATGTGAACCACATCTATCGAACAACATGCCATTGAGATTCTTCTCAAGAATATCCATGGCTGGTCGCCTTCATGCTTAAGAGCTTTACCATCAAAACATTTGAGAAATTAATCAACAAGGCTTGCCTACAAGAGGAAGCCAAACATTTGCCCTTTCTCGACCAATCCTCTAGGCCCAAGCTACAAAGGTGTTTGAGAAGAAGCCAGCAGGTTGTGTAGTGGATGGGGAAGCGACCGAGAGTTGATATGAGAGACTACAGCTCGGTGACCTTTGCCACCTCCTCTTCCACCCCCATCACCACGCATACAATGACCATTTCCACCACCTGTAACCTACAGTATTCATATCCATGCCAGTAGCTACTTTCCACCTACTCTTGTATATTGAATAAGTCATATTCATTCAAAAGGGAGGTAGTATGGAAAATCTTTAAGAATCTATTAAAGCAACTTGACTTTCAATTACCAGAGCCTAAGAGATCGGAGGAAGTGGGCAAAAGTGGTGATCCTAGCTATTACCCCCACCATCGCATGTTAGGCCATGTCTTAGAGGATTGTATCACTTTAAGGATTATCTTGAGCATAGCTACAAGTTGAGAGCCATAGTTATCCGTAAGGAATACTTATTAGAACAACCATTTAGTTCCATTAGAGTAATCCTTGGGGGTACTTGCGATCCTATTACGACAAAAGAAGGTTAGGATATCTCCCTATCTCAAACCTCAAAGAAGATCATTTCTAAGATCAAGAAGCTTTCTATACAAGTGTCTAATGTAGTCAAACCTCCAAAACCAAAGAAGGTTTCCTAGTTGCAAAGGACAACTCAGGGAGGGTTATAGCCCAGCGTAGTGACTCACCATACTTCAGTTTACGTATTGCTCGTAGTCTAATTGGCAAACACCTCATCTCCTTGCATATTATAACTACCACCTCTTACGCTAGCTCCTCTTCAACTGGCAGAAGCATTGTATTTGTGGATAAGGGCACTAAATCCCTTACTCTGCTTACTTTAGTTGATTTCTATCATGTACCTCCACCCAAAAAGAAGTTAATGATGAAAGTCGATTCTACTTATATATTGTTTACTTCTAATGCTCTTGATTTTATTTCTATTGAAAGCTCTCTGAGTCTAAATAAAAATAATAGCCCTAGTAGTTCGATCCTTTCATTTATGATTCAGAGTTAGACTATACTTCACTAAATCAGTCGAGTTCACCTCTTGAGATTGACTTGGAGTCGATTACCTCGAAACCCATAAGATAAGTTGTAGGTATGCCCGATGAGAAGGTAGAACTTTCCACAAGCTCAACATTCCAAGAAGTCACTGAAGTCAACCTACGTAGTGACAAAGTTCTACCTCCTAGGGTAGCACCTTAGGATAATGGTAGCAAGTCATTAGTTCTAGTAAACAGATAGCCCCTTCATAAGATGCTCCACCAATGGATATGCTTGTGGAGGACCAAGCCAGAGTTGATTATAATGTCCTAGCTCACCTTAGAAAGTTTTCAGCTAAGTTAAGCATATATGATGCCCTTGTCTTATCCAAAGAGATGAAAAAATCTCTAATCAAGGCTTTACTTGATCTAGAGATATGCTTAGCTCAGCTGACCGCTACTAAAGAGGAGGCATGCCACTTGAAGGACACCTTAGGAGTTACATTCAGCGATGAAGACTTACTCCTAGGGACGAACGAACATCTTTACATTACAGTGGATGTTGGTAGATACTGGCTATCCAGAGTTCCAGTTGACCTAGGTGTATCAGTCAACATTATGAGTCTAAGAACCCTTGCCTACTTGAGGATCGACATCTCCAAACTCCCAAAAAAAGGATGATGTTGAAAGGATTCAATGAACAAGGCAAGAGGGCCTTGTGGTGTTTATTTTGGATGTATGGGGCGGGGGGGGAGGGGGGGGGCACCATAGGTTACTTTTTTGAGGTGAAGGTACAACATTGAGGTATGATGTACTATCTCAGATAGAGGCATCACCACCTACAATGGACCTAATCATATAATAAGGACTCCTAAGGCATGATAGGTCTTCGAATGTACTAGAGATTTTTTTCTCTACTTTACATGAATGAATAAAGCAGGTTTATATTAAACAAGGTTCTTAAGTTCCATATGGAGGCAAGCCTCCATAGTTAGTTACATCTTAGGAAATGAAATTTTTAAGAATACTCTCGATTAAAGTAGACAATTATCATCTCCAAAGATTTCAAGGTTAGATTATCAAAGGATTGGTTGTATTTGGAAAATCAATTGGAAAAGTTTAAGGAGAAGACTTATTTTTTGAATCCAAATGAAATAAGTAGGAAATGCTCATTATACTAGGAAGCCTAGTAAGCATTCCAATCTATCATATGGTTGGGCTTTATAATTTTGAAGTTGAGGAGATTTATATGTTTTGAGTTGAAATTTAATTAGATTACTAGGGCTTATAATCCACCAACACAAGGTTGTGGGAATGCCTAAGAGGTGAGGATTTATGTTCATAGCCAAGAAAATAGCTACCTCAGATCCTAAATCTAGGGAGCTTTAGTACGAGCTAAAGCATGACCTAAATATAAGCGATAGGTGGACATAAGGGTTTACCTCCACAAGAGAGAATAAATTGTCCAACTTCTGGACTTATAATTAGAGTTGCGATTAATCCCTCTACAATTTTAAAACCATGTAGTCCGGTCTTATAAATTGCAAGATAGCTAGGGTAGTTATTTAATTGAGACTAAAGTACTAAACACACTCCAGAGACTAGAGCATGAGTGGTATGAGCATACAACTTAATCTATAGATGCAAAATCTTTTCAAATTTTTTGTCATTTTAGACACATCATTTTGACAGGGGTTTTAGGATTTTTTTATGCATAAATGTATGATGAAATAGATTATGGGTCAAATCAGCTAGAAGAAGGTATTCTCCACCATAAGGGATGCCCTCATAGGTCAAGCATTCTTTTATCGTGCAAGGATGGAGATCTTTCATGTTCAATAGAGAAAAAATATGCATGCAAGATGTGAAACATACAACCATACAAAGGGGTTTTAAATCTTTTAATTATCTTATTTATGTCTTAGGCTTTATGATGAGGTTATGAGTTGTTTAAAATTTAGTTATGAGTGATTAGTTGGGTAGAAAAGTTATTTTATCCTAAGAGCCTAATCATATTCAAGCCACACATTAAAGCATCAATCATTTAAGAAACTATGAAAAGCATCATCTAATGCACAATGTAATTATAACATTAAACAATTATATATACTATCATAAAAGAATAAAAGGCCAGTGCGGTCGAGTAACATCGTACAACCCGAAGAGAAAAAAGATGGGTAGCCGAGCTCTACCCTTATACAACCTGGAATATGAAAGAATAATTATAATTATATGAAATGCTATGTGGGTCTTCTTTCTTCATACTTCCATTTTGATTTGGTTCCTTCTTTGATTTGGATGGTGCTTGCTTCAAAGGCATCACAGGGCACCCAGACAAAAGCCTTCGGCCACTACTCATCCTAATCCCCTTAGCACTAATCCTAATTCTATTACAAAATTACATTTATGTGGGAAAAATAAATCTAACTACACGCAAAATAGAGGTTAGTTAAATATACATATAATCCCAAGCAATTGTATTTATAATTTGGACTTAGTACACATGGATAACTAAGCCCACCTATCTAACTTGGATTATGCTTAAGGATTTAAGCAACTTGTAAAAAAATTCACATTTATTTTTAAGCATCCCTTAAGCATAATCCCTTGTAAATATGATTAGGCTAATATTGGCCTATCATTTAGTCTACAAAGCATACACCCTAACATCTAATCTAAAATAATACATCATAAAACAAAATATACATCACGTCATACACCGTCCTAACTTAGAGCTAGAAGTGGTGACTTAATTCTAATGTGTGTATTAAAGCTTGTGTGGTAAGTCTTGTTAGGCATTAGTGTTGTATTTTCTAAGTGTAGAAGGATTCAATTTAACATGAAAGGTTGATTTCACTTGAAGTAGTTTAATTGATTTGAGAATTTTAATTTGTGTTTTCTTTTGTTTCATTTGATTACACTTAGTAACTAAGTGTTATAAAGAGAGGAAAAAAGGGTTGCCCTCTTTCATCCCTACCTTAAGTCAATTTCTAAAGTATATTAATTTTATTTTATTTTCTTTAGTGAATAGTTTATTAAATGATTTAATTAATCCTAAGTTTAGGTTCACTTTAAATAATTCTATTCAAAATGAAAGGCATCTTAAGATTAATTTAATTGAATTACTACCACTTGACATATACTAAATCATTCCTTTTCATCACATGTAACATGCATATGATTTAATCTAGAGTGTATCTATACATCCAACATATTTTAGACACTTAAATGATGAATGTATGTGTATGTTTAGAATTTATATTTTATTTGATTGAATTATTTAAACATATTAATTTAAAACTTTACCCAAATTCTTATACAAAAGGACATAAGAATGAAATTAAATAAGCATGTGCCATTGTTAACCGAGGAAGTGAGGTAATCAAATGACCTCCTTGGAGTTAGCTAAGCCGTATTCTCGAATGTCTAGACTATATACCCATTTGCATTCAAGCATATGTAAATTCATATATCGTGAACATAGGAAGTAAGCTACAAATCATATGGCTAATTAATTCAACCACTTAGTCAATTATGAATGCATGCAATTTTAATGTAAAATGGGATTTTCATTCACTAATCACATATACATATACACGTACAAAGATATAGGCAAGTATGTGTCATTATTAAACCAAGAAAATGAGGTAATCAAATGACCTCCTTGGGGCTATAGCCTCGTATTCTCGGGATGTCCAGACTATATACTTGTTTTTCTTGGACACACTTGGATGTATAGATAAATGAGGGAAAGTAAACCATGCAAAGATTGTTTTATTTATTGAATCATTTATATATATGAATTAATGCTCTATCTAAATTTTAATGTTGAAATACATAAGAATGAAATCAAATGGGTATGTGTTGTTGTTAAACCAGGGAAGTAATGTAATAAAATGACCTCCTTGGGACTAGCTAAAGCCTCGTGTTCCCAGGATGTCCAGACTATATACCCATTACAATTCAATCTTATTTAAATCAACACATGAATAGAGGAAAGGGAACTCAACATTCATACACTTAATATATAAGAACATGCATTTCTTATGTATTTATAACTAAAATCATAACACATATTATTATTCATTATTAAGCTTTTGAAAAATATATTTGGATTTAATAATTATAATAGCCATGCATATATTAAATTAAATCAACACATGCAAGCTTACATAAAGGAAATCCATTTTTTTTACTTGATTTTGAAAAGATGGATGCATGAATTCAAATTATATACCAAATTTAACATGATTGGAAAGAGGACAATCAAATATAAGCATGTGATTCATTCAACCAAACTAGTTCTTAAGGACAATCAAATCAAATAAAATTATTTAAAGCAAACCAAAGCTTCTTTATTAATTAAGTTTTGGATTTGATTTAATTTAAAGAGGAGAAGAGAAATCATCACTTGTTGTTTTAAACCCATTCCCACATTAGTGATTTGATTTAATTTAAGGAAATGTAATTAAGTTGTTTTTATTGGTTAATTAAGTTGAACCCTTAATTAGATGAATTAATTACCCTTACCTTTATCACCTTAAAGTAATTAACTAAATAATTATGAGCCAACATGACATGCATGGAAAATAAACTTACAATGATCCTAGAAATAAAAGCTAATGCAATTGGCTCATGATTAATAGTTAATTAGATTAAAGGACTTAATTAATTACTCTTATGGTTTTCCCACATATGTGGATTAACCATAATTTCTTTAAACTCCTTTAGGTTATTAATTACTCCATGATTTAATTAATTAAGGCCTAATGTGATTATGATTTTAATTTGATTAAGTGATTTAATTAATTAGTAAAATCTTAATTAATTTCATTTTAAAAAGGGTGAAATGAACTTAGGAAAGGGGTCCCAACCTTATTCCTTAGTTACTACTATTGTACAATGATTAATAAACTTAATTAACCAATTTATTACTATTTATGGGATTAATTAATCATTAATTAACTTAAGAGTAGTTAAGGTTTAATTAGTCAATTTTTCTAATTAAGTGAGCAATAAATCTCAAGAAAATCATGGAGGCGAGGTCATCCCATTAAATTAACCCACAAATTTTGGGAATTACTCAAGTAATTAAGAGTAATTAAGCTAATTAATTTTAATTAAATTATAATTATTGTTCAAAATTAGTTAAGATCATTTTAATTAATTCTCCTCTAAAATACCTTTAAAATGAGTATTTATTTGCATTTTTATTTCTCTATGATTTTAATGATTTTTAGAAGTTTCACCATTAAAATGATTAATTAAGCTAATCCTATTGGGTGCCATGTGTGCGCGATGCGCACTTTCCACGTGGTGCCGTAGGATTAGATACTTAAAACTTATCAGACTGAGCGCCTACATGGTGGCGGCGGATGCACTTTCTCATTTTCCATCTGATCTACGATCGGATGGCTACAATTAATCTCATAAATTAATAGGATTAAATGATATCGATCTAGTCGATCTAATCATGATCGTCCATTTTGATCATGTAGAATGGACAGTGTGTGATCTAACGTCACGGGAGTGAGAGAGAATGGAGTTCCCTCCATTTCCACTTGAGCTCACCAATCAGATCAACTCTAGAACCTTCAAGACATTGATCGGAGGATCCAATGATCAAGATCACATGAGATGCAAGTTTTCTTCAAAAGCTGCAACCCATTTTGCCTAAGGATCAATTTTGGAAGCATACCTCATGGAGCTCAAGATCGGCTCAATGATTAAGCAAGTTTCATCTAGTGGAGATGAAGCCCTGTTGAGCAACAATTGGATAAATTCCTCAATGTTCTCTAGGAAGGCCACGAACTGATGATTTAGAGCTCGGCTTTCATAGAAGTCCCACCTCCCGTGCTCGGGAAGCTTGGGAGATGATTCATTCTTGCTCGGAGGCCTAGGGAAGGTGCGTGGATGTTCATTTGAGTTTAATGGAGAAATGGGAAGTTAGGTCAAAATGGGAGTGTCCTATTTCGGGATGCACAAGAATGGCATTTTGCAATCGAGGAACGAGCTTGGGAGCTTAGGGAATGGCTCTAGCGGCTCTTCTTGGGTAGCTAGGGCTCGAGGAATGATTTTTGTGTGTGTTTGAGTGGAAATAAGGGGTGTATACCCACCTTCATCTTGATCGAACAGTGGGATCATGTTTAGTTTCTAGCGGCCATCCGACCATCTCAGGCAGTCATGGGTGGTAGGGAGGAGGTGAGTTGGCTTGGCTTGGTTGGTTGAAGGTGTGGAGGTGGATGCTAAGGAGGAATCATGGGTGTCCTATGGGTTTCAAATGCTCCAATGGGGAAGGTGAGGTGATTTCACCTCCCATGGGTCATGGCAGACCCAACCAACCCTTGGGTTAGGTTGGGCAATGTCCTAGTTGACTAGTGGACCATTGGGAGAGTACTTAGTGGCTAAGGAATTGATATCACCAATTACATATGTGATTTGTCTCATGGATGCCCTTGACCCAAGAGTAGAATGATCATTTGGCATTTGATTTTATTTGGGTAGATTGGAAATGAGCCAAAAGTGGGTTAACCCAAATTTCAAGTCTATTGGAGTTGATTTGGTTAGGTTTGACTCAATTTAACTCAATTAGGTCAAATTGGGTTAGGTTGGGTCAAGTTGACCAATTGGTCAAATTGGCTCAAGCTAAGGGTTGGGTTAAGTTCATATGATCATTTGGGATGTTTTGGTTCAATTGGTTTGGGTTAGATTTTGGCTCATTTGAATTCATTTGGGTCAAATGGGTTAAGTTGACCAATTTGACCAAATTGACCAAATTGGCTTGGGTTGGGTGTTGATTTGGGTTTAGTTGACCAATTGAAGATGATTGTAGGCTTTGGTTTTAATTAATTTGGATTTGTTTTTTATTTAGGCCAACTTTAACCTTTAGGTCAATTTGGGCCAAGTAGGTCAATTGTGTTCAATTGGGTTCAATCAGCTTTGGTCAAGTTCAACAATCAATTTGGAATGAACTTGAGCCATTGGTTGCAATCAATTTAGTTTATAGTTTGAATTGACTCAATTTGGTCTTTTAGGTCAATTTGGGTCAACTTAGGTCAAGAGAGCCAATTGGATTTGGTTTGACTCAATTGAGTTCAAGTCATATTCAAATATTGATTTTGATTTGGTATGAATCATTTGATTTGGCTTAGGTTGTAATTTGGCTAGTTTGGGTTCATATGGGTTAATGGGTTGACTTGGTCAAATGATCATGTTGACTTGGTTTGGCCTAATTTGAAATAATTGAACAACTTAGGGTGATCAATAATCATGATGGGAGGTTTTGATGAGCTTTGTTCAATCCAAATTGGGTAGGATTAGAACTTGGCTAAAATAGGTCAAATTGGCCACTTTGGGTCAAGTGGACCAAATTGGTTTAGTTGACTTGATTTTGGGTTGAGTTTTATTTAGTTGATTTTATATATGGATTTGGGATTGATATATAAATTCAATTGCAATTAACTTGTGTTCAAATGGGTTTTGGTTCAATTGAACATTTCAAGTCAAAAGGGTTAAGTTGGGTTTGGCTTGATATAATTGCATATTTATATTTGTGAATATGATTGAAAGTATGATTGATTCATGAGAAAATTAATTGAATTTGGGTTTTGGAATGAAGGAAT
The DNA here is from genome assembly GCA_021442155.1 of Cymbidium sinense. Taxonomy (NCBI): domain Eukaryota; kingdom Viridiplantae; phylum Streptophyta; class Magnoliopsida; order Asparagales; family Orchidaceae; genus Cymbidium; species Cymbidium sinense. The sequence goes on from JAKCPB010001002.1 coordinate 83,334, forward strand.
TTGGCTAAGTCCATGGAGTTGGGTCATGTGGCTTAGGTTTGGATTTTGATTTGGTTTGATTTAGTTTTGATAATTTAAATGTATATTTCATTTAAATTTGTGAAGATGATCAAAAATATGATTGATTTGTGAGAAAATCAATTGAGTTTGACATTTGATTGGATTTGACTAAGTCCATGGGATAGGTCATATGGCTTAGGAAGGGTTTTGATTTAATTTGATTTAGTTTGATTTAATTTTGATCATTTGAATGTATATTTGATTTATATTTAGAAAGAAGATTGAAGATATAAATTGATTATGAGAAAATCAATTGATTTTGGATTGATTTGGATTAATATTTGGCTAAGTCCATGGGATAGGTCATATGGCTTAGGAAAGGTTTCAAGTTTGGATTTGATCATGGGCTTCAATCATTTAGTTTTGGAATTTGGGTTTGTATTTGGATTTGAATTTGAATTTGAATTTGATGTTTAAATTGAACTTGAGGTTTGGTTTGAGAAGGTGAACATGGATTGAATTTGGGTTGTAGGGTAGGTGGATTATCCTAATCCCTAAGGCATAACCTATTCCTTTGGTTAACCCTTCTAAGTCGTTAGGCTTAGGTTAAGTGTTTACATAATTATTAGAAGTGTCTTATGACTAGGAAAGTCTTAGTCTCTAGAAGACTCCTAAGTCTAAGATGGGAAGATTGAATATGCACTCCAAAATTGAGTTCAACAGGACTTAGGCTCCATAGTGTTGCCTTTGAAGATAGATGATTGGATGATCGAAACCAAGTTTCACATTATAGAGTCGAATACATCTTTCAAAGCTTTGCTTGGGAGACCATGGATACATGAGAATAACATAGTTCCATCCCCTCTACATCAGTGTATGAAGTTTGTGAGAGGTGGGATCATCTACTATGTCAAAGGAGATCTCAAGCCTTTTACATTTAACGAAGTTGACATATATGAGGATGCATCTTACTACCTCCCTCAAAATCAACAAGTCTATTCTCGTGAACATGGCCAAAGTTAAAAAATAAATAAAAGAAAAATAAAAGAAAAGGAAAGAGAAAAAAAATAAAAGAAAAGAGAAAATGAAAACGAAAATAAACTTGGATGAGGAAATGGAGCCTGGCATTAGATTCCACCCATAATTCGTTACTCCTTTCGAACATATGGGTAAGATGACCTAACCTCAACAGAGGAAGACTAGTTAAGGGTCATCCAGGCTGGAAAACTATTTATTGTTCATCACAATAGAAGATAAATCCCAGTTATGAGTACACGTATCCATATAGACTTAGAATTTAGTTCATAGGATGAGTCTTAAATGATTAGCACACTAGCCAGCTCTACCCAATAGTAGATTCCCTTGGAGGTGACACTTGAGCCAAATAGCAATGAAGTCTGCAATCTAAAGAAAAGCATAAGTGTATCTAAGTCTATATGTTAAATAATTAGGCATCAGTTGGGAACCTTTGATCTAACCCCACTTTACTCTCAAAAAGCTGAGGGTTTAGTAGTTAAGGAAGCCCCTAAGTTATCCACAGGTGTGAAGTCTCAAAGATTCTTTCTGTGAGCACCATCCTCAAGTCAAAGTTGATGTAGAACTTGTGGATGATTCATATAAAGATTTAATAGAATTACCTTTTGATTGGTACTTGCCTTGTGTTCATAATTTAGCAAATAAAGGGTTAATCCCACATACTTGGTCAAAGTGTAGGTTAGACTACTTTGAAAGAATGTGGAAGAACAAATGCAAAAGCTCTCAATTAATACTGAGACTAGGATTTGGTACAGTGGGTCCAGTCGATGATGATGATTACTACTTAGTCATCACCAATAATTTGGAATCTGATTGGTTCTTTTAAAATCACATTAACTCATATGAGGAGCTGTGCTTAAAAACTTCAGATGATCCAGATGATTTTGAAGTCAAAGATGCACCAATAGAGTTTGAAAAAGTGATCAAGTCAACCATCAATGAGCTCAAGGAAATCAACTTAGGAACTGAAGAAGATCCATGCTCGACATACATCAGTTCTTTTTAGAATGAAATTGAAACCAATGACTTAGTTAGGCTATTGGGAGTTTAAGGACTACTTTGCATGGAGTTATGAAGAGAATCTTGGCTCACGACATGATCCATAAACTAGCAATAGAGCTCGCTAACCCTATCAAGCAAGATCCTAGATGCATGTGATTAGACATAGAATGGGTCATTTATGAATTCAAAAGCGTCGATGTGGGCTTTATCCAGAAGAAAAATACCCTACATAGTTGTTGACCTCATTTTTAGAATGAGCTCTCAAACCCTCCATCTTAGATAGGACTCCTTAGGCTTTAAGAGTTCCTTAGTCTTAAGACACATCAGTGATTAGTGGACACTCAACCTAGCCTAGAGATTTAGGAGAGTTAGCCATAGGAATAGGTCATGCCTTAAGGTGTTAGGGAAAACTTCCTACCATTAGCAAACCATTTACTCACTTTCCACCTTTCAAGTCAAACTCCAAATCAATTCTCATTTGATTTTTCAAAACTCAAATCAACTCCATATGATTGAAATCCATGATTGAAATCTATGATTGAAACACATGATCAAAACCATCAAAATTCCTAAGTTCAAATTTCTAAGTCCTTAATCCTTTCTTAAGCACTTAACCAAAATTATGATCTAAACCAAATCAAATGTTTGAGATTTTCTCATAATTCATTTATATTCTCATTTATATAATGAAATATAAATTCAAATCAATCAAACTAAACTCAAAATTTCCAAATAAATTCATGAAATTTTCTAAGTCTCTTAATTTTCCATTAATGGACTTAGCCTAAACCTTAGTCAAATCAATTCAAACTCATGAGATTTTCTCAAAACTCATTTATATTTTCATTTATATTCACATATATAAATGAAATATAAATATAAATAAATCAAATCAAATCTTCAAATTAAATTTCCAATTTCAAAATTTCCTAAGTCCCTTAATTTTCCATTAAAGGACTTATCCAAAACCTTAATCAAATTAACTCAAACTCATGGAATTTTTCAAAACTCATTTATATTCTCATTTATATTCACATATATAAATGAAATATAAATATAAATCAATCAAATCAAACCCTCAAATTAAATTCCCAATTTAAAAATATTTCTTAAGTCATTAATTCTCCATTAATGGACTTAGCCTAAAACTTGATCAAACAATATCAAAGTCATGGGATTTTTATAATTCTTTTATATTCTCTATTCACATATATAAATGAAATATAAATATAATCAATCAAACCAAATTCAAAATTCAAATCCCTACTCCAAATTCTCCTAAGTCCCTAAATCCTTCTTAATAGACTTATCCCAAATCATGATTAAACCACTTCAAATCTTGAAATTTTCTCATGATCAATTTATATTCTCATTTATATTCACATATATAAATGAAATATAAATTCAAACAATCAAAACCAATTCCAAAAATCAAACTCAAATCAACTCAAAATCCAATCTAAGCCTTTCAAGTCAAAATCTTGAACTTAGCCCAGTCAACTTCAAATCAAGCCAAACTTGATTTTCTCTCATGATTCAATCAACCCTACAATCATGAGCCCATATATAAATCCAAACTTCAATCACTCAATCAAAACACAAGCCAAAATCAAAGCCAAAATCCTTTCATATTCTTCTTTTGAATATGAAATTGTCAAATGGATCAAAACCCATTTGACTTCAAACCACTTATAAATGGATTTATATTTCAATCATAAGTCCATATACAAGATAAATCAAGCTCAAATCAAGCTTTGACCAAGCCATTTGACCCACTTAGGCTCACTTGACCCAAAGTAACCTAAAGTACCCTTATGATCCAAATTCTAATCCTAACCAAATTGGATTGAACCAAACTCATATTTTCCTCTCATCATGATCAACAATCATCATGGGATGATCAATCAATCAAATTGGGTCAAATTTAAGATTGAGCAAGTCAACCTTAGCTCAACACTTAGCCCCAAAATGAAACCTAACATAGCCAAATTCCACCATAGGAAATTGATTGAAACCATTGATCTAAGTTCACTCATGACTTATGTTTGAACTTGACCAAACCAACATTTGAGCCTAACTGATTGGCCACTTGACCCAAGTTGACCCATTTTGACCTAAATGTCAAAATTGTCAGATATAAGCCAAATTGATTGAAACCAATGGGTCAGTACATTCCAAATCACTTGGAACTTGACCAAAGCCTCAATTGGCCAACAAAACCTAACTAGCCTGAATTTGACCTAACATGACCTAAATGGGTCATGTTGAGCCAAATTTGAACATAACCAAAATTGATTGGAAACAAAGATACCAATCCACTCCATATGACTAGCTAACCTAAACCTACCCTTGACCTACCCCAAATAGGTCAAATGGGTCAAATAGGTCAACTTGACCCATTTGACCTAAATGAAGTCATATGAGCCAAATTCAAAACTATACCAAATTGAATCAAACCAAAGACACCAAAATATTTCAAATGGTCATTTGAACTTGACCCAACCTTGGTTTGACCCAATTTGACTAATTGGTCAACTTGACCCAGTTGACCCATTTTGACCTAAATGGGTCAACATGAGCCAAACCCTATCAAATGAAATTCCAAATCTCATGAAACTTGGCCAAACCTAGTTTCTCCATATACCCAACATATCCAAAAGTAAAAAATCAGCAAAACGACCATTCTACCCCTAAGCCATAGAACAAATTTTGGCCTAATCTATGGGTAATTTGGTCATAACCTCTTCATATTCACTTGAGGCTTTCCTAAAAGCTCAAGGGTACCTAGTGAAGAGTGGTGCACCCAGCCTAATTGGTCCCTAGATCAAACTTGACCCCATGGGTCAAAATGCCAAATTCAAACTCCCTCTTCAGTTCAAGAACATAGGAGTTGGCAATCCACTCTTGGCTCAAACCAACCATGTGCACACTCAAAATAGCCAAAAAAACAACACAATATGATCAATTAGATCAAAATGGCACAATGGCTTGTGATCGTCTGGTCCTTCAAGGGGGATATATACTCCCCCTAAACAAACTCAAATTCATTAGTCCTTAATTTGATTGAACCTAGGGAAGCCAGAGAAGCCATTCCTCAACCTCCTCAAGCTTCCTAGAGTGAAATCAAATCTTAAATTATTGATTTTGCATAGTGTGAAAATAGGGGAGCTCAATCCATTCTTGAATTTCCTCTTCACTCAATTTCACTCCAATTTCTTTTGCACACTCCATCAGAGAGGCAAGTCGAGTGCACCCAAGCTCTCTTTGAAGTTCCAAAGGCAAGCGGGGACTTGGCTCGATCAATGTTGCAAGCTAGCTAAGGAGGAGGTGGTCCATATACTAATCTAATCAACCTCAAGTGCTCAAAACTTCAGCACAACTTTGTCTCAACCAGACGAAGCTTCTCCAAGGGAATCGAGCGCCGGTGATCTCCTCCAGCGAGATATGGGATTTTTGGACCATTAAACTCATTTTGGTGTCAATATTTGTGAAAGAAATTTTAATCCCTTGGATTTTGATTGTTGGATGTCCACTCTTTAGCTTTAGATGGTGTAGGTTGAGTTTGATTTGAATCCAAGCTCAATCAAGCTCAGATCTTCCCGATCATGTGGTCTCTGTTGATCAAGGAAGAACTTGGATCTCGATCCATCCATCATTTTGGATGGATAGTAGATAATTCCCCATGTTTAGAAATTCTTATCCTTTTAAAATGGAGATCTTTCCGATCTTTGATGGACGGCAGATTAAACCACACTACACCTTTTGAGATTTGATAACTTAAGTAAGCCCCTCACAACACGACACATGTAAAACACACTGATTCCTGCCGTCACACATCGTGCCATGAGCCAGAGGATTAGTTAGGTTGTTTTAATTATATCTAATTTATCTAGGGATCTTCTAAAATTAATAATGCATTATAGAAAATTTAAAAAATTATGAAATAAAATCCTATGGAAAGATAATTGAACCTAGAATATTTTAAAATTAATTTTAATGGGTTTTGGATTATGATTTTCTTTGAATTTTGGTTTTATGGAAACTTCATTTTGCTAATTAGTTTTTAATTAAGCCTCTTATTAATCCCAAACTTCTTGGGTATAATTTAGGGGATGACTTCTGCCTCCCCTAATTTTCTTGAGATTTATTGAATGCTTTTTTAGAAGAATTGCATATGGAATTCTTAATTACCCTCCTTATGTAATTACAAATAATTAAGGTGTAATTAGTGATTTTAATCCATGATTAGGGTTGATTAAGGTCAGATCCAATAAGTAAGAGGTTTATGGAATATTTTTGGGGTATTTCTCCTAAGCTATTCCTTAAACCCTCTTTTCTCTCCTTAATCTCCTCTTAATTAAGTTTTAATTCATTAATTATCCCCTTAATTAATTTCTAAAATTCTAAAAAGTTCCAAAACATAATTAATTTACTTTGGGTAGATGCTTCAGTGTTTAATAGCCTAAGTTAAATTAAGGAAATCAAAACCCAATTCATAAGTATGAAATGGTGTTTTGAAATTACTTAAGCTAAACCCCTTAGCTTAATTAACTATAAATTATGAGCCAATATGCATTAGGCCTTTTTCTTATTAGGTGTATTGAAAATTTAAATTCCTTGTGAGTTTTTATGTCATCTCATGGTTCATAATTATTTGGTTAATTCTTTGAAGGTGGTGTAGGTAAGGGTTAATCAAGTTACTTAATTCATACCATAACCTAATTAATGTATAAAAATGGATCTAATTATCTAAATATTGAAAATAAAATATCAAACACATGTGGGAATGGGTTAGAAACAACAAACACATCTCACCTTTTCAAAATTAAATCAAACTCCAAACTAAACACAAATCACTTTGAATTCACTTTGATTTGTTTTAAACTTTCTTATTCTATAAGAATGTCTTTAGGATTTAAGTGAAGTGAGTTTGTTTACATGCTTTCATTGCTTGAATCTTTCCCCATCATGTTAAATTTGTATGTCATGTGATTTCATGCATTCATATTTTCAAATTCAAAATTTAAAATGAAATTGTTTACTTTATGTAAAATTTGCATGTGTTGGCTAAAGTTGAAATATGAATGGCTATTATCACTTCTAAATCCAAATTATTTTCAAACATATAAATCAAATACCAAATCTAAAAGTGTGCTACTTATACTTTAATTATAAGCTTGCATGTGAAAAAAAATAAAGGTATGCTTAGCATAGGTTCCCTTTCTTTCTTATGTTGGTACAGTTTTGAATAAAGATTTGTTGAGGTGTATGGTTCATTTGAAGAGAACCTAACACTCACCTAATTACATATCGTATTCATATATATGCTACCACTTAAGAAGGGTTACCTATACTAGAATACATAAATTGCATAAATAAAATGAATCCTTTAATACAACTTTTGCATTCTCCTTTTCTATTTCATTTCTTTTATATATATATTTGTAATTAAGGAAAGTGGTATATTATTCTGGACAACCCCAAGGTTGTGAGGCTTTAAGTAGCTCTAAGTAGTTCTTGTACCTTACACCTCTGGTTAAGAATAGCGTTATACTCACTTATGCCTTTCTTACTTTCATGTGTGTTTGTGAAAACTTGGATAAGGAAACCCCTTGCTACTTAAGAAAAATCATGCATATTCAACTTCTACATTTACTTAAATGGATTAGTTAGCATGCATCATAAAGTGTGTTAAATGCTCTCATTTGTTTGTATAGATATGCTTAGGGTCCATCCATATGCATGTTATATATGTTGGGAAAGAAAGAAAGTAATGTGTGTTATGTGAATTTTGATTCATTTTATCTAATCTTAAAATTCCTTTCTTTTTGAATAGGTTTGTTTAGAGTTTATCTAATCCTAGGATTAATTAAAATATTTAAACAAAACATTCACCTAAAAAAAATAAAATGTGATCCTATTTTAGAAATTACATAGGTAAGGGAAGGAAAGAGAAGTTCTCTTCTCTTTCCCTCTCTTCATAGCTTAGTAATTAATTGTAGGATCCACTTAAACCAAATCAAAACATGAAATAAAATCAACCCAAAATAATTAAACAAATTAAACAAATCCCTCCATTAAGTTGAACATGTTCATCACACTTATAAAATTTGAACCTAAAGTCATAGCTAAGCATACCACATAAGCCTTCAAAGCACACACATTAGCCTAAGTCACCACTTCTAGCTTTAGGTTAGGTGCATGCATGGTTTTATGCTTATTTTATTATATATATATTTTTTAGACTAGATGTTAGGATGTATGCATAGAATGAATGGTAGGATATTCATAGTCTAATCTTTTCTTTGGGATTGTGCTTAAGGGCTATCATAAATAAAAATATAAATCCTTTTGGTGCTTTACCCTAAGCATAATCCAATATTAGGTGGACTTAGTCACCCATGTGGGGTGATAAGTCCAATATACATGCTTGGATTTGTGTGGTGTGTTTTAACTAACCTTTGTTTGCATTAGTTTAGATTTCCACTTTTCCTTTTCATGTAAATTTGTGCAATTAGGATTTTGGAATGATTGTTATGGAGATTAGGATGAGCACTAGTCATAAGATCCTATCTTATGCAACATGTGAGGCCTTAGAGCATCTACCTTCCAACCATCGAAAGAAGGAAACAAACAAGAAAAGAAGAAATGAAGAAGAAAGAAGAAGAAAGAAAGAAAAGAAGAAAAAAGAAATAATGCTTGAAGACCCCCATAATAATGAATTCTTTGCTTAATTGTAATTTAATTCATTTATAATTTGGGTATAAGGGTAGAGCTACCAACATTTGATATTTTGGGTTTGGTGGCACCACCACAATGGCCTTTAATCTTTTAGATTAGCTTTATAAATTGATTGATGATTTGTTTAGCTTTTGTATTAAGGCATGCTTTTCCTATCTTCTTCCTTACTTTATGTATAGCTTGGATGTGGATTAGGCTCTTTAGAGAAAAATAAATCTTTTACCCAATTAACAACCCAAAATAAAATTCAATAACTCATAACCTCACCCAAAGCTTAGGTTTAAAATCGAGATAAAAGAATTAACAACCCCTTAGCTGGATGAGAATTTTTTTATAATATCATGCACACAAGTATCTTATTTCATCCTTGATTGGATAGCTTTCACCTTTGCTAGAGAAACTTGGCTTGACCTTTGAGAGCCATGGTGGAAACTCACCTCCTCTCTTCTCGTTGATTTTGGCCAAGAACCTTATTTCTCATACATTAGTCATATGAATCCTATTATCCTAAGTTAAAATAATTATCCAAAAATAAAAATAAAATGAAATTTAAATTGCATTAGATTTAGGTCATTTGAAGCATGTCCCTTGACATGATCTAGTCTCTTTAGAGTGTGAGTTTAATGGCTTAGTCTCTCTCTAAATAAATAATAGCCTAGCTTTCTTTCATAAAGATAAAGCCTTGCCTACATGTATTTAAAATTGTAGGAGGAGTTAGTTGGCGCCACCCCTGTGTGGTTGTAAGTCCAAGCTATCGGGTGGTTTGTCCTCTTTTATGGAGGCAAACTAATTACCATTTTGCCTTAGATTTAGGTTGTGCTTTCGGCCCTCACCAAAGCTCCCTATATTTTGGTTCTGAGGTTGCTTTTCCCCTTTATGGTCTATAAGCATAATTCCTCACCTCTTAGGCATTTCCTTAATCTTGTGTTAAGGAATCTTAAGTCATAAATTTATAATAAAAAATGCAACTCAAACAAACTAAATCAATTTCAAAATGTAAAACCCAACTTTTGGATAGTTTGAGATGCTCGCTAGGTTTCCTTGCATAATGGACATCTCATACTTATCTTCCATTTTAGCTTTGAAATCAATCCCATTTGATCTTTCAAAAATAAAGCAATCGATTGATAGTCCTTCCTATTGAAATCTTCAAAGATAATGATCATTTACCTTAATCGAGAGTTTTCCTAAGGAATCTCCATTGATTAGGATGCAATTAACTATGGGGGCTTGCCCCTATAGGGAACTTAATGAACCTAGTTTAAAATAAACCCCTTTACTTTCCATGTAAAGTGAAGAATCTCGCATACAACCATCATTCGTAGTCAGTCATTAGGTGATTAGGTTCATTAAAGGGTAGTGACTTTTGTCTTTCGAGATAGTCCACTATTCCCTTGATGGCGTACTCGATCACCTGAATAAGCACATCTGCGGATCTATGTGACTTCTTAACAAGACAAATTTCTATATGTGTTATCTTTCATCTCTCATCAACAGATTTGAAAGGTGACTCCTTATAGAAATTTTTCTCCACAGAATTTTTCTGGCGACTCTGCTGGGGATGGTTTCACTCTCCATCTTTGGTAAATTATCATTGTCTTTGAGTATTGATAGTGGATTTGTACTTTCGTATGAATCTAAGACTATATTTCTTTCCATTGGTACTTAGCTTATTTCATCCTTAGGTTGAGTTAGCCAACATCTTTAGCTTTTAGGACTGCATTCCTTGTTGGTCTTAAAACCCCCGTTGGGTTCTTCAATGGGTAAAAAATGAAAAGATCTAAATAAAAAGAAACATCTTAAAGACTTCCTCCTTATCATTTTCATGATAAGGAAAGGTTCATTCCTAAAAAAATGAAATAAATCTTCCATTAGAACTTTTCTTTTCAAAAAGCACCTTTGCAAGAATGCACTTAATAAAATATTTTCCACCTTCATTTAACAATTCCCATAATTATTACATGTAGGGATTTTAAAAAATATAACTAACAAAATGTTTTTCAAAAAAAGCACAAATGAACATCTTCTTTCAATTCAATTTGCTGAAGATTTCATTTTTAAAATAAAATGAACAACAATCTTTCCAAAAATCAAAATCATAAAGTTTTCAAGAAGCACACTTGAATCTTTCTATTCAATACACTCACACATATTGAATGGAAAGTTCATTTATAAACAAGTTAAACTTTTCAAAAGCACACATGAACACCTTTAATATACTCAAATTTATTAAATGAAGATTTCCTTCCCAACAAAAAATAAATATCATTTGAAAATCCCACTTGAACATATCTCACTTATGTTTTAAGTTGGAGTTCCTCTTTCAAAAGAAACAATCACACAAAAAAAATTTTACATTTCAAAAATAAGATTGATCTCCATTCTACATACTTAAAGTTTTTGGATGGAAGTCCTCTTTTCAAAAATTAAAACAAACAATCATATTTCAAAATTTCAAAACATTTATGGAACTTCATTTAGCACATTCAAATTTGTTAAATGAAGTTTCCAAATCCAAAATCAAAATCAACAATCATATTTCAAAAAAAAATTCAAAACACATTTAGAACTTCATTTAACATACCCATTATTGTAAAGTGAAGTCTCCAAATCTGAAATTCAAAATTTTTCAAACATACGTTTGGAACTTCATTTAGCATAATCAAATTTACTAAGTTAAGTTTCCAAATCCAAAATCAAATTCAACAATCATATTTTAAAATTTTCAAACACAATTGAAACTTCATTTAACATACCCAAATTTGTTAAGTGAAGTTTCCAAATCCAAAATCAAAATCAACAATCATATTTCAAAAAAAATTTAAAACACATTTTGGGACTTCATTTAGCATACTCAAATTTTCTAAGTGAAGTTTCCAAATCCAAAAGTAAAATCAACAATCATATTTCAAAATTTTCAAACACATTTTAACTTCATTTAACTACCCAAATTTGTTAAGTAAAGTCTCCAAATCCAAAATCTAAATTTTTTTTCAAACACCATTTGGAACCTCACCAAGCATAATAAAAATTTGCTAAGTGAAGTCTCCAAAGACAAAGAAAAAAGAAAAATTCTCAAACATCTTTAGAAATTCCATCCTTAGCATAAAAAATTTGCCAAGGATCCTACCTTTGCAAAAATCAAAACAACAAAACAAAAATGAAACACATAGGATTTTCTTAGCATACCTAAATTTTGCTAAGAATCCTATTTTAAAAAAAAATCAAACAAAACACTATTGGATTCTTCACTTAGCATACCAAAATTTGCTAAGAGAGAATTCCAAATTTTCCAAAATCAAAACAAAAATTCACAAAAAGAAACTATCACTTTCTCAAACACTTTACTTAGCATAACTAAATTTATTAAGTAAATGAAATTCCAAAACAATCAAACAAAAAAAAATTCATTTGACCCTTACTTTAACATACCTAAATTTGTTAAAGGAGAGGGTCCTCAAATCAAAAATTCAAAATTCAAACAAACCATGAATCTATGAAAGCATCTTTATCAAAAAATTATAATCCATATTTCAACATACCTAAATTTGTTGAAGTTGGATTCATATTAAAATTCCTCTTTCAATTAATCTCCTAAAATCCATTTGAACACAACTTAATACTTCCATGTTGTTGGATGTGGGTTCAAATTTTCAATTTCAAATTCAAAAATCTATGGAGATAGAAATCTGATACAAGCTTATTTATCTTTGCAAATCTTTACAATTACGCATGTTTTAGTTTCAATTTATAGTTGTTGAAATGGCATTCTAAGTTTGTTATCACCATCCCCCAAGGTATGGATCTCACTTTAGATCAAGCTGACTTCCCCGTCTGGACCATACCAATCTGATTCACTTTGGTCAGGGATTTGAGGGAGCCAGGATTACTTGTGTGGGCACTCCCCTCACCACATTTAGAAGGACCAAGGTGACTGCGAAGAATTCGGTCATCAGGATTGACTTACCCTTTGATTATGATGTCTCCTCACTAAAGAGGAAAGCTATTGCAGTACCACAAACTTCAGTTATTACAGTATTAGTAGTACTAGCTTTGATTGTAGTTCGCCCCAAAGTTGCCCATGTTGCCCCAGTGCGGACTAGTACCGTACCATCTCTACCCTTTAATGGTAAGGCTCCCCTGGTCTCAGGTCTTTCTTCCCCTATATTTGAGTATGGATCTAGACTCCTCCCATCCTACCCATACGCTTTAGGAATAAGAACCGCATGATCATACACAGTAGCCAGTGGAGCTAGAGTGAGCTGATCACCATGGTTGAGTTTCTATTATCACCACTGGTTATAGAAAACAAGTTCCACCCTCTCTCTGGATTAGACAGAGAGGATGTTAGGAGGTTCCATTCATCACCACCTCTAGTGGTGCAATTTTAGCCCACAGTTTCCAGGAGCAGGAGGTCATGCAGGCCTCCAATCTCTGTTGGTAGCATACACGCAGAGTCCAACACTTAGTTTGATCTTTGATCATTATCCTCCACGTGGGAGTGATTTTCTAGGAGGGGCCCCGAGGCCCATACAACACATGTTACTAGAGAGCGATGGAGGTTCGCCGCCACTCTCCTCCTTGATTGATTTTCACTCGCGCTACCGACCATACTGATAGTATTCTTCTTAGTGGGACTAGCCACCACAATAGGGATGTCTCGAGCATAGTGATTCGATGGTGTCTCCACCCCACCGCTCTACCCTCTCATCTTCCATCAAGGGTTACAACATCTCCCATTCCATTTAAGGACAGACATCAAGGAAAATTGCACCTCATTGATGATCCAGCTATGGCCAAGGAATCCTACCCCTTCTACACCACCCATTGTGGTAAGGTTGAGCTCTCCTACTCGACCTTCTACCCCAATGGTGGTGGAAGGAGTGGCGACCCCGAAGCATCATGGTCATCCCTTCACTAACTCCGCTCACACAGCTGGATGTGGAGATGGTGACAATTATTATGAATATTCCAAATGATAGATCAGTTGCACTAGTGGCGAGGAACATCATAGGATTGTTAGCCCTCTTATAGCCAATAGAAATTTGGAGAGTCATTCATCCAATGAGTAAGTCCACATAGGATTGACTCTCAGTGATAGGAGAGGTCCGATGCCTCTCAGTGCATGTAGTGATCACACTGGTCAGCCTAAACTATTTGTACCTACTGAGATGGATCATTCCTTAGATGAGATAGTTGCACATTATTTCATGGAGAAGAATGAGATCTTGTGTATACTTGCTCTAATGAAGAGAAAGTCAGCTTTGATCCTAATGAAGATGACTTGATAGAAGACTCAGCTGGAGTCTACATGGTTGACACTAGAGGGTCTCTTCTTTGGGAACAATAAGCCATGGAAGGTGATAAGGTTGATCAAGTAGACACCGTAGAATCAGCCAAACACCTCCAATAGTAGTTGAGGTAGAAGGATGAACAGATTGATAGGATGGCACAATAGTTATAGGACTTGTTAGCGAATGTCGTTCCGAAACAAGCCCATTTAGTTCATTCTATTATAGTCAACGTCAGTCAGCCTGAATTAGTGCATGTCTTTGAGCAAGATAGCACTAGCCTATATAGGAAGTTAGTGAAAAGTACCTCCATATAAGAAAAGGATATAAAATCTATGGTTGAGCAGTAGGTGAAGGAAGCTTTGGCTCAAGCCCTGAGAGGATCATCGGTTCTAAAGGGTAGACCCTACCCAGAAGAACTCGATGCTATCCAATATCCCAAGGGTTTTGTGCCTCATTCCTTCAAAAGTTTTGATGGCAGTGGAAACTCAAGGCAACACATAACACATTTTAGGGCTAGATATTGCAATGTAGATGGCAGTGATGCTTTGCTCTTCTGACTTTTGTTAGTAGCCTAGCAGGTATTACTTTTGATTTGTATGTTGAATTGCATAATGGTTCAGTAAAGATATTTGCAGAGTTAGAGAAACTCTTCATCAAGAGATTTGTTGGAGCTCAGCAAAGGGTTACTGTAGGTGATCTCGTTGTAGCACAACAACACCCCAGTGAGTGACTTTTTGATTATATTCTCTGATGGTGTAATATGAGTATGAAGTGTAAACCACAACTTTCTGAATAGCATGCCATTTAGATTCTCTTGAAGAATATCTGTAGCCCGATCACCTTCATGCTTAAGGGCTTCACTATCAAGACATTTGAGAAACTAATCAACAAGGCTGCTAGTCTATAAGGAGAGGCCAAACAGTTACATTTTCAAGATTAGTTGCCTAAGCAGAAGCCGTAGAAGGTCTATGAGAAGAATCCAATAGCAGTAGTAATTATTGATAAGGAGAAGCGCCTAGAGATCACCAGAGTCCATGACCTCAAGAACCTCCACCTCTGCCCACCACCTGACCCTACCGCCTCCACAACCTCCACCTAGATACCACCGCCTCACCATACCGAAAATGCATGCATACTCCGCCTGCTATATGCTCCACCTACTATTTTAGATAAGTTAAACAAACTTTATTCTCTTAAGAGGAAGGTAATTTAAAAGATCTTTAAGAATCTCTTAAAGAAACTTGATTTTAGCTACCGAGCCTAGAGATCGAGGAAGTAGTAAAAGTCATGATCCAAACTTTTGCCCTTACCACTATATGCTAGGCCACATTTTGGAGGATTGCTTCACATTCAAGGACTAGCTTGAACACAGTTTCAAGATCGATGCTATAGTTATCTTAAAGGAATACATTGTGGAACAATCTTCTAGTTCCATTAGGGTAATCCTTGGGGATACATGTGATCCTACCAAAACCAAAGAAGGTTGGACATTTCTTTGTCTAAAACTTCTAAGAAAATAATTCATAATATCAAGAAGCTTTCACTGTAGGTGCTTGAGTTAGCTTAAACCTCCAACAATAAGGAAGGTTTGCAAGTTTCCAGTGCCAACTCTAGGAAAGTGGGAGCTCAACAGAGGAGTAGCGAAGGATGTGCCCCAGATAGCCCTTTAGACCCACGACCTCCCCTCCCCTTCAATAGCTTCCACGCCAATTACTTCTACCATTTTAGCTAGCTCTTCTATTTCTTCTACTAGTAGAACTCTTATATCAACGGATAAGGGCATCAAATCCCTTACTTACTTTAATTTGACTACTACTTTGTACCCCCAAATAAATCCAAGAAATTGAAGAATAAAGCTAGTTTGAATTACATCTGTGTCACTTCTGATGGGTTGTCTTCTTCTATTCCTAACGATAACTTTTCAAGTCTAAATAACTATAATAATTTTGATCTTCCTCTTTTTGATCTAGATTTTGACTTTCCAACTCTGAATACTATGGGTTCACCTTTGAGATAGACTTGGAATCATCTGATTTTGAGAGTCCCAGGAGAAGTCGTAGGTAAGCTCATGTGTGTGTAGGTAGAACCTTTCATCACCTTGTCCTAAGAGATTACCGAAGTCAACCTTCGTAGTGGCAAGATTCTACCTCCTAGGGCAGCACCTCAAGATAGAGGTAAATAAGTCATTAGTACTGAAGATCAAGAATCCCTTCCACAAGATGATCCACCCTTGGATATTCTTTTGGATGACCAGCTGAAGGTGGACTACAATGTCCTTTCTCATATAAGAAAGTTATCATCTAAGCTAAGCATATACGATGCCCTTATCTTATCCAAAGAGATGAGAGAATCACTAATCAAGGCCCTCCTTGATCCTGAGATATGCCTAGCTCAGCTGAACAATATAGGTGAGGAAGCACATTATGCAAAAAAAGCCTAAGGGATCACCTTAACAAATGAAGACCTTCTTCTAGGGGACTTGGAGCATAACCGTCCCCTCTACATCACATTTGACATGGATAGGTTCAGACTTACTAGGGTTCTCATGGATTTAGGTGCATCGGTAAACATTATGAGTCTAAAGACCCTTACCAATTTAAAGATCGATATCTCTACACTCCAAGGAGATAGGATGATGTTGAGAGGATTCAATGATCAAGGTGAGTGAGCTTTAGGTTCTATAGTGTTACCTTTGGAGATAGGTGATTGAAAGACTGAAGCCAAGTTCTACATCATTGATTTGAATACTTCATTCACTCCTTTGCTTGGTCAGCCTTGGATACATCGAAGCAAGATCATTTTATCCTTCCTTCATTAGTGCATCAAGTTCAGAAAAGATGAAATTGAGTATCGTGTCAACGAGGATGGAAAGCTATTTTTAGTTAGAGAGGTTGAGATTTATGAGGATGTGACCTATTATCTTCCTCAAAACACCCTTTCTCATGAACATAGACAAAATTTAAATGCAAATACTAAAGCAAAAAAAAAAAGATAAAAGAAAATGAAAAGAAAAATAAAAGTCCAAGTGAACAAGAAGGGGGAATTGAAGAAGAAATAGATCAACATATCACATTCCACTCACAGTTCATTCCATCATATGAACATGTGGGTAGGATGGTTCAACCTCCACCAAGAAGAGGTAGAGGTAGAAACAGAGGTAGTCCAGAGGTGGGAGACCCCTAGTTTGCCTTTAGCCAATAGAGGTCATGTTCCAATTTATAAGAGTACCCCTGCTATTTATATAGACTTGGAATCCAGCTCAGAGGATGAGTTTAATGTGATTAGTATACCAGCCAACCCATCTCAACAGGATCCATTGGAGGTGACTTTTGATCCAAACAGAGATGAAGACCAGGCCTACAAGCAAAATAAAGTATTCGAATTTCTTTTATTTGAAACTATTAGGCAGTAGTTGAGGACCTTAGCTCTAATGTCACTTACATCTCAGAAAGTCAAAGGTTTTGTAGTTAAGGAAATCTCTAAGTCTTCTAGTGACATGAAGCAGAAGAAGTTCTTTTTAGGATCATCCTCCTCAAGCCCTAATGTTGATGTAGAGCTTAAGAAAGATAATATTAAAGAATTAATAGAATTACCTTTTGTGTTCAAAATCTTATACAGAAAGGTTTAATTCTCACACATGGTCCAAGCATAAAGTACTTGAGAAGCTATGGAACAATACAAGCACAATCAAGAGCGACTAGGATTTGGTAGATGATGATGATTATTGCCTAGCTGTTAACCATTTGGAATCTGATAGTTTCTTCTCACACATCCCCAACTCTTATGAGAATGTGTGTTTAGAAACTTCAGATGATCCATATGATCTCCATGTCAAAGAGGCATCACTAGAATTTGAAGAGGAGATTCATTCAATAATCGATAAGCTTAAAGAAATCAACCTCGGGATAGAAGATAATCCACGCCAGACATACATTAGTTCATTGATGAATGAAGAAGAAACCAATGACTTAGTTTGTCTATTGACTGAGTTTAAAGACTGTTTCACATGGAATTATGAAGAAATGCCCAGATCATCTCCTAACATAGCAGTCCATAAGCTAGCAATAGACCCTAACGTTACCCCAAGTAAGCAAGCTCCTAGACACATGCGATTAGAAATTGAACAATTAGTCATTTCTAAAGTCAAGAAACTAATTGATGTGGGTTTCATTAGGGAAGAAAAATATCCTACTTGGTTAGTGTTGTCCGAGTTAAGAAGAAGAATTGCCAAATTCATATTTGCGTCGATTTTAGGGAATTAAATAAGGGATGTTCTAAGGATGAGTTTCCTCTTCCTATAATAGAGTTAATGGTGGACATCACCTCATCTCATGCAGTCTTCTCTTTCATGGTTGGATCATCTAGTTATAACCAAATCAAGATGTCTCCTAAAGATGAAAGAAACACTACTTTCTGAACCCATATCAAAATCTTTTATTATAGGGTCATGCCTTTCAGCCTTAAAAATGCTAGTGCTACATACCAACGGGCCATAACTCAAATCTTCAATGAACTAATCCATCATCAAGTTGAGTGCTACGTTGATGATCTAGTAGTCAAGAGTAGAGAAAAAGAAGACCACCACTTTGACTTGAGCATAGTTTTATAACGATTAAGTCAATATAATCTCAAAATGAATCCCTTGAAGTGTACATTCAGAGTAGCTCCAAGGAAATCCCTTGGGTTTGTTGTTCGACACTAGGGAATAGAAATAGATCTTGAAAAGATTAAAATATCTTAGAAATGCCACCTCCTAAGAGTTGAACTCAACTCAGATCCTTTCAAGGATGGTTGGCATATTTAAGACACTTTATCTCAAACCTATCAGGGAGATGCAAGCAATTCTTAGCACTTATCAAAAAGGACTCCAAGTTTAAGTGGGATGATAAGTGCCAGCATGCCTTTGAAGATATCAAAGAGTACTTGGTGAAGCCACCAATTCTAGTAGGCCCTATCCTGAGCAAGCCACTCATTCTTTACACTATTGCATTGGGCATCTCTCTTAGCACTCTGTTGGCCCAAGACAACGACTAATGGAAGGAGAGCACACTCTTCTACTTCAACCGTCATCTGATTCTTACTAAAGCTAACTATCCACCTATTGAGAAACATTACCTAGCTTTGATCTTTTCTTCTTAGAAGTTACAACACTATAAGATTTCTCATAAGGTGAACTTGATTTCTAGAACCAAACCACTGTAGTACCTCTTGACATGACCAATGCTTTATGGATGTTTGGCTCATTAGTCCATGATTCTCTCGCAGTTTGATATCACATTTGTACCCCCTCCGTGTGGTAAAAGGATGGGCACAAGTAGATTTCTTAGTAGCACAACCACTTACAACTGATTCTATGCTTAGTGATGATCTCCCCAATGAATAAATCATGAACTTAGGGGAGGCCGACAACCACTGATGGGAGATGTATTTTGATGGTGCTGCTTCTTTTCTAAAGGTGAAGCACCATGATCTATTCTCCCAAGAAAGACAGGGGTAGTAATAGTTCTTCTAAATCTAAATTATGATGTGATTAGATTCTCATACTAGCTTTCCAACAACGAAGCTGAGTATGAGGCTTTGATTGTCGGTCTAGAGTTAGTCATCACCACTCATGTCAAGAGCATCAACATCTTTGGAGATTCTCAGTTGGTCATCAAATAGATTTCTTGGTCCTACCAAGTTCTCAAACCCAAGCTTCATCAAGATACGAGTATACCATAAAGCTGTTGGCCCAAATTCTCAAAGTCATATATACAAGGTAGGTTTAGGGTTTAAGGAGGGTTTGAGGTTTAGGGTTTAGGGTTTAGGATTTAGGCTTTAGGGTTTAGGATTAGTTTTAGGGTTTAGGGGGGGTTAGGATTTTTTTTTTAAAATAAAGTAAACCGGTAGGTATAAGTTTATTTAGTTTATTTTTCATTTATTTTAAATTATTTTATTTTTCATTTATTTTAAATTATTTTATTTTTCATTTTTATTTAGGTTTAATTTGTATTTTTATTTAGTTTAGGTTTTATTTTATTTTATTTTTTAGTTTAGGTTTTATGTTTATGTTTATTTTGGTATGGTTTTATTTTATTTTATTTAATGTTTAGGTTTTATTTTTTATTTTAGTTTAAGTATAGGTTTTATTTTTTTTTAGGTTTAGGTTTATGTTTTATTTTAGGTTTGTTTTTAATTTTTTTAATTTAGGTTTAGGTTTATTTTTAGTTTATTTATTTTGTTTAGTTTAAGGTTTAGATTTAGTTTATTTTAGGTTTAGGTTTAGGTTTTATTTATTTTTACTTTAGTTTATTTTAGTTTAGGTTTATGAATATTGTTTTTTATTTATTTTAGGTTTAATGTTTAGATTTTATTTTTTATTTTTTTTAGGTTTTATTATTAGGTTTATTTTTTAGGTTTAGGTTTTTATTTATTTTTTATTTTATTTTATTTTAGGTTTATTTTATTTTAATTTATTTAGTTTTTATTTTATTTAGGCTTTTATTTTATGTTTATTTTATTTTTTTTTAGTTTTAGGTTTTTATTTATTTTATTTTAGTTTAATTTTTATTTATTTTATTTTATTTTATTTTTAGGTTTAGGTTTAGGTATAGGTTTATGTTTTAGTTTAGTTTTTTATTATATTTTATTTGTTATTATTTTTAGGTTTAGGTTTTTTTTATTTATTTTATTTTTAGGTTTTTTATAGTTGAGGTTTAGGTTTTTAGGGTTTAGGGTTTAGGATTTAGCGTTTAAGGTTTGGGGTTTAGGGTTTAAGGTTTAGGGTTGTTAAGATTTAAGGTTTATGGTTTAAGGTTTAGTGTTTGGTTTTGGGTTGAGGTTTTAGTTTAGGTTTAGGGTTTTGGCTTTTTTTTTGAAACAATGAACAAAATTCAAATTCTCAATTTCTTCTTTTCGATTTCATCAACCAAGTAACAAACCAAGGAAGTGAGGTAATCAAATGACATCCTTGGGGCCTAGCTAAAGCCTTATGTTCCCGGGTTGTCCAGACTATATACTCGTTACCATTCAATCTTATATAAATCAATACATGAATAGAGGAAAGAGAACTCAACATTCAAACACTTAAGCTATAAGCGCATGCATTTCTTATGTATTGATAACTAGCATCATAACACATATTATTATTCATTTATATGCTTTTGAAAAATACATTAAGATTTAATAGTGATAATAGCCACACATATATTAAATTTAATCAACACACACAAGCTTACATAAAGAAAATCCATTTTAGTTTACCTGATTTTCAAAACATGGCTGCATGAGTTCAAATGACATACAAAATTTAACATGATTGTGAAGAAGATAATCAAATATAAGCATGTGATTCATTCAACCAAACTAGTTCTTAAGGACAATAAAATCAAATAAGATTATTTAAAGCAAACCAAAGCTTTTTTATTAATTAAGTTTTGGATTTGATTTGATTTAAAGAGGAGAAGAGAAATCATCACTCGCTATTTTAAACCAATTCCCACGTTAGTGATTTAATTCAATTTAAGCAAATGTAATTAAGTTGATTTATGGGTTAATTAAGTTAAACTCTTAATTAGATAAATTAATTACCCTTACCAATGTCACCTTAAAGTAATTAACTAAATAATTATGAGCCAACATGATTTGCATGAGAAATAAATTTGCATTGATCCTAGGAAATAATAGGGGCCTAATGCAATTACCTCATGATTAATGGTAAATTAGATTAAGAGTCTTAATTAATTACTATTATGGTTCTCCCATACATATGAACTAACCATAATTTCATTAAACTCCTTTAGGTTATTAAACGTCTAAAGTTCAACCCCATGATTTAGTTAATTAAGGTTTGATGTGATTATGATTTCAGTTTGATTAAGTAATTTAATTAATTAGTTAAATATAAAATAATTTTATTTTAAAAAAGGGTGAAATAAACTTAGGGAAAGGGGTCCCAACCCTATTCCTTAGTTTACTTACTATTGAACAATGATTAATAAACTTAATTAACTAATTTATTACTATTCATGGGATTAATTAATCATTAATTAACTTAAAAGAGCAGTTAAGGTTTAATTAGTCAATTTTCTTAATTAAGTGAGCATTAAATCCTAAGAAAATCATGGGAGGCAGAGGTCATCATATTAAATTAACCCACAAAATTTAGGATTAATTGCTCAAGTAATTAAAAAGTAATTAAGCTAATTAATTATGTAATTAAACCTTAATTGCTATTCAAAATTAGTTAAGGTAATTTTTAATTAATTCTCCTCTGAAATACTTTTAAACTGAGTATTTATCTGAATTGTTTTATTTCTCTATGATTTCATATGATATTTAGAAGTTTCAGGCATTAAAAATGATTAATTAAGCCTAATTAAAACCTAATCCTATTGGCACTACATGGGGTGGTGACGCGGTGCACTTTCCACATGGAACACTAACATGGCATGCTTTCCACGTGGTATTGCGAGACTGGCTACTTTAAACTTATCCAACTAAGCGCTTACGTGGAGGCAGTGGATGCTCCTTCTCGTCCACCATCTGATCTATGATTGGACTGCTACAATTAATCCAATAACTTAATAGGATTAAATTAGATCGATCTAGAGGATTTAATCATGATTGTCCATTTCGATCATGCAAAACTAATGGTGCTTGATCTAATGTCATGCGAGTGAGAGAGAATGGAGTCCGTCCCCCATTGCTAACTTGATCTCGAGCTACCAAGCTCGGATCACTCCAAAAGGATCCCACACCTTCATGATATCAATGAGAGGATCCAACAGTCAAGATCACACGAGATGCAAGTTTTCTTCAAAAATCTCAAACCCATTTTTGGCTAAGGTTTAGTTTTGGAAGCATACCACACCGGAGATAAAGATCAGTAGCTTGAACAATTAAGGAAGCTTTATCTATTGGAGATGAAGCCTTGTTGATAAGCAATTGTATCAATTCCTCATTGTTCACTCAAAAGGCCATGAACTGATGATTTGGAGCACAGATTTGATCGAAGTCACGCCTCCGGTGCATGGGAAGCTTGGGAGATGCTTCGTTCTTGCTTTGAGTGGCCTAAGGATGGTGCGTGTAAAGTAAATTTGAGTTTGATAGAGAAATGGGAATGCTAGGTCAAAAATGGGAGTGTCCTATTTTGGGACTGATGGGAATGGCATTTTTTGATCGAGGAATGAGCTTGGGAACTTAGGAAGTGGCTCTAACGGCTCATCTTGTGTAGCTAGGGCTCTGAGGAATGATTTTTATGTGTTTTTGAGTGGAAAAAAGGGAGTGTATACCCCCCTTCATCTTGATTGGACATGGGATCAGGTTTGGATTATATTGGTCGTCCGACCATCTCAAGGAGTCGTGGGTTACAGGGAGGAGGTGAGTGGCTGTCGTGGAGAAATCATGGGTGACTTATGGGTTTCAAATGCTCCAATGGGGACGGTGATGTGATTTCACCACCCATGGGTCATGGCCTACCCAACCACCCCTTGGGTCAGGTTGGGCAGTGTTTTAGGTGCCTAGTTGGACCATTGGGATATTACCAAGTGGCCAAGAAATGGAAATGACCACTTACATGGGTGATTTATCTCATGTGATGCCCTTGACCAAAAGGTCAAATGATCATTTGGTATTAGATTTCATTTGGGAGATTTTAAATGAGCCAAAAGTGGGTTAGCCAAAATTTCAAGTTAATTGGAGTTGATTTGGTTAGTTTTGGCTCAATTTGACTCATTTAGGTCAAATTGGGTTAGGTTAGGTCAAGTTGACCAATTGGTCAAATTAGGTCAAATCAATGGATGGGTTAAGTTTATATGATCATTTAGGATGTTTTGTTTAATTAGTTTGGTTTAGTTTGGCTTAGATTTAATTTTGGCTCAATTGAATTCAATTGGGTCAAATGGGTTAAGTTGACCAATTTGACTAAATTAGCCAAATTAGCCTGGGTTTGGGTGTTGGTTGGAGTTTAGTTGAATAATTGAAGATGATTTTAAGCTTTGGTTAAAATTAATTTGGATTGGTTTTGATTTAGGCCAACTTGAACCTTTAGGTCAAATTGGGCTAAGGAGATCAATTAGGTTCAATTGGGTCCAACCATGGCTTTGGTAAATTTCAGCAATCAATTTGGAATGAACTTGAGCCATTAGTTGCAATTAATTTGGTTTATATTTTTATTTGACCCAATTTGTTCTTTTACATCAATTTGGGTCAACTTGGGTTAAGAGGGCCAATTGGGTTTGGTTTCACTCAATTGAAGGTAAATTCATATTCAAATATTGATTTTGATTTGGTATGAATCATTGGTTTTAAGGGATTTGGCTTAAGTTGTAATTTGGCTAGTTTGGAGTCATATGGGTTAAGTGGTTGACTTGGTCAAATGACCAAGTTGACTTGTTTAAACCTAATTTGTGATAATTGATCAACCTAGGGTGATCAACAATCATGATGGGAGGTTTTGATGGGCTTGGTTCAATTCAATTTGGGTAGGACTATTAGAACTTGGCTTAGATAGGTATAATTGGCCACTTTGGGTCAAGTGGACCAATTGGGTTTAGTTGGCTTCATTTTGGGTTGAGTTTTATTTAGTTGAGTTTATATATGGATTTGGGATTGATATATAAATTCAATTATAATTGGCTTGGGTTTTTAATTTGAACATTTCAAGTCAAAAGGGTTAAGTTGGGTTTAACTTGGGTTGATTTTAGTTTGGCTTGATTATTATAGATTTCATTTATATTTATGAATATAGTTGTATGATTGATTCTTGAGAAAATCAATTGAATTTGGGTTTTGGAATGAAGGAATTTGGCTAAGTCCATGGAGTTTGGTCATGTAAGTTTGGATTTTGATTTGGTTTGATTTAGTTTTGATGATTTAAATGTATATTTCATTTAAATTTGTGAAGATGATTGAAAATATGACTGATTTATGAGAAAATCAATTTAGTTTGACTTGATTTGGATTAAGATTTGGCTAAGTCCATGAGATAGGTCATATGGCTTAGGAAGGGTTTTGATTTAATTTGATTTTATTTGATTTAGTTTTGACCATTTGAATGTAGTTTTGATCATTCTCATATCATCTGTCCAATCCTTGTACCAAGAATGAAGTCGAATATGAGGCTCTAATTTCTTTTCTAGAGTTAGTCGTCACTCTAAGAGTATAGAATATCAACATCTTTGGAGATTCTCAACTAGTTATCAACCAAATTGTTGAGTCCTATAAGGTTATAAAGCCCAAGCTCCATCATTACCACAAGTACACCATGGAGTTATTGGCCCAAATCTTATAGGTTACCATTTATAAGATTCCTCAAGGAGAGAACGCCATAGCGTATGCTTTAGCCAAGCTTGCCATGAAGTTGGCATGTCCGGAGGATGAGTCAATATCAATAAAGGTCCAAAATATACAAGTATTATCCCTTTTTAATATTAAACTCATCAAAAAGTACTCTCTTGAGAAGGAGGTTGCATTGCAAAGAAGGATGAGGAGTTAGATTGGAGGCAACCATTCATGGATTACCTAAGTAAAGGCAAACTAACTCAAGAGAAGTTCCAAGCCCATTAGATGAAGCAGAGAGCACTTTCCTATGAGCTTATGGATGGTGTCTTGTGTTGGTGGTCTTTCGATCATATGTGGTTACATTATTTATACAAGCACAAAGCCCATAAGATCATGACCGAGGTACTCTTAGGATTATGTGGAACCAACCAATCCGGTCTGAAGATGAAAGCGAAGTTCAAGAGACTAGGATACTACTGGCCATCGATGATCAAAGATTGCATGGATACGGCTAGGCGATGCCACCAATGTCAAATACACATTGTGGTCCTACACCAATTGCCTAACATTCTACATCCTACATTGGCCTCATGGCCATTTGAGTGTTGGGGTACCAACATAGTGGGTCCGATTGATCCTCCTTCTTCCAAGGGTCATCATTTCATCTTAGTTGTTACTGAGTACTTTTATAAATGTGTGAAGGCGATTTCACTCAGAGAGGTCATAACTCAGCATGTGCTCGAGTATTTTTGGAACCATTGTGTATATAGGTTTGGAGTGCCTCGATAAATTATATCTGATAATGGTATTGCATTCAAGAGCACCGAGATCAACAAATTTGCCCAGAGACATAGCATAGATTGGAGATATTCTACCATCAACTACACGAGAGCAAATGGATTAGCAAAAGCCTTCAATAAAACTCTCATCCAAATATTGAAGAAGACACTCGATAATAACAAGCAATATTGGCATGAGCAGTTAGTTGAAGCCTTGTGGGCATACTGCACCACATATAAAACTCTAACTCAGTATGCTCCTTTCTCCTTATTGTATGGGTCAAAAGCCGATCTACCATTAGAAGTCCAACTCCCATCACTAAGGATAGTTTTGGGTAGTAAGATCATAATAGAGCAAAACACCAAGTTATGGTTAGAAGAGCTTGAAGGTTGGATGAGAGACACCCTACAGGCATGCCAAAACCTTAAGTTGTACAACAGGATCACATCAAGTTGGTCCATCCTAGAGATTTTTAAGTAGGAGAGCTTATTTTAGTTCTAAGGAGACTGATTGTCACCCATTTTAAGATGGGAGGCAAGTTTGAACCCACTTAGGAAGGCCTTTTTTCCATAGAAAAGGCCTACCAAGAACAACCTTATCAACTTATTAATCATATGGGAGAGCACCTGATGCTTCCAATCAATGGGATCCACTTAAAGAAATATTATAAATCATGTTTGAAAATAATTATCATCAATGAAAATTTCATTTTGAATTCAATCTCTTCCATTGTAAAAGTATTCTTATTTGTGAATCTGCCACAGTGTGTTTAGGGTAGGCGTAAGGAACCCGAGCAGCATCCTATTCTTCATCGACACAACACAAACATAAATGACACACAAACATATAAAATAAACACATACCTTTTATCTCAGGCTACTCTTAGTTGAGAAAATGCCCCCAACAACACTCACTCAGTAGCTGCTCTAGGTCAGACTGACGTGCTACCCTGCTAGTGTGTCACCCTAGTGGTCTTTCTACTTTGGAGGATATAAGTCTACTGTGCTTTCTTTCCTTACTTGGCCACTTCACGAAAGCACCTTATTTTAGTTTACCGCATGGTTGGTAAGCTAACTCATGTTGGATTTATTTAACAAGATGTGGGTCTGCTATGCATTCTTCATTAATTAGCCTTCGTACATTGACTGAGTTGAGTATAGTTAAGGTTTAGGTTAAGTCCCCTAGTGGCTCTTTCCCTCCTGTCTGCTTCAAGTTTGGGTTCAGTCCTTCCTTGGGGCTCCCCGTTTAGTAGTCACTATAGGTCAGATAACATCTGTCCTGCCAATGATGGACTATCCCTATGAATAGTTCCTCTTAGAAAGTTATAAGCCTACACATTTTCTTTCCATATTGATTGTTGCACACTGACGGGCACCTTAGGTTGGTTGGTTCTCACTATGCTGATGGATACACCTAAGCTTGATTGGTTCTCTCACCTTAGGATACACCACTCTTGCATGTAAGTCTATACACTTTCTCCTTGAGTTGGTACACCTTAGGATAACGCCCTAAAAGACCTCATTTGTGGGCACTATATTTGGATCACATCCTTTGCAACCCCATTTAGATACTACTTGGGTTACTATTGGATTAGATAGTTCCTCTTTCTTATTAACCACCATTATGGTTGGAGAATCCGTCTTATGGATATGTAGATTCTCCTTTAGTCTAGTAAATCTGAGATAGGTTAAGACTGACATAACCCCTTTTCAATGTGGTCCCTCGTACAATAAAAGGGTCTATGCAAACATATAAATAAAATATATATTCACTTTAGATTAGAGGACACAATTACCTTTTCCCAAGCACATCTTATCTTTAGGCAATGTCAAGAAAACTCCTATAGGAATCTCAATACTCTGAGTTGATAAAGTCCCAACATTCACTCAGTCTCCTAAGTTGAGTTATTTTTATTGTGCTACCAGTAGGTCACCCAGTGGTTGTTCACTACTTTAGAAGATGTAAGTCTGCTACGCCTTCTTCCCATCACAATTGTTGCACATCAAAAAGCAGCCCCTTAGGTTGGATAGTTCTACCCCATGACCAATAGTCTATCCCTTTGGATTTGTAAATCTAAGATAGGAAAAGTCCAATATAGCCTCTTCTCAGTGGGTACAACACACACCGACATGGTCCATAAATTAAATCTATCAAATTTGACCAAGCTAACATCCCTATCAGATATGCCCTTAATTTAAAATCAAACTAAGCCAAATAAACCATATCAAATCAAATGAAACTAAGATAAAATTAATCTTGACTACATTTGAGTTGACATAAGTCCCCAGCGGCATTCACTCAGTAGTCACCCTTGGTTAACTTTGATTTGTTGTGCATCCAATAGGTCATGCCAGCAGTTGTTCCTCGCTTGGGAAGATGTAAGTCTTCTACGCCTTCTTCCTAGCACAACCATTGCACATCAAAAGGCAACACCTTAGGTTGTCTAGCTCTACCCTGCAACTAGTAAATTATCACTTTGGATTTGTAAACCTGAGGTAGGACAAGGCTAATATAGCCCCTTCTAAGTGGGCCCATCGTACACTAACAGGTTCCATAAATTAACTTAATTAAATTAAACACAATCTGATTTTCCCCAATGGAGTTAAATCATACTGTTCTCCCTAGTGGAGCCCTAAATCATATATAAACAAGTCAAGTAAATAAATCAAATTCAAAACCAACCTCCCTAGTGAAGCTTAATTAAACTAACTCCCCTAATAGAGTCTAAATCCAAAAAATCCAACCAAACTCTTATTCCCAGCTGATACATCCAAAAATAAATCTATGAAATCAAACTAAAATCCCAATCCCCAGCGGATAGCCCAAACATGCTTCTTTAGTGGAAGCCCCATCACTAGCAGACTTGAGCCCATATCTCTAGCAGATGTGCCTTTACATCAATTAAACCAAAATAAATTAAAGTTGATTCAATCTTAA
Source organism: Cymbidium sinense (assembly GCA_021442155.1). Lineage (NCBI taxonomy): Eukaryota > Viridiplantae > Streptophyta > Magnoliopsida > Asparagales > Orchidaceae > Cymbidium > Cymbidium sinense. Next base: position 112,385 of record JAKCPB010001002.1, read on the forward strand.
TCTACGGTGGATTATAGATTCTTATCCCCAGTGGATCTCCTTTCCACAAATCATATAATTAAATCAAATTCAAACCTTATCCCCAACAAATTTTCTTCTTATATGCCCTCGATATAGAAGACTTACATGTCATGTCCAATGTATGTGTGATTTCCTAATGGATCTCCGTCCATGTCCTTGACATGAAATTCTCATCAAATCTTATTTCTTCTCTTATTAACACATTTTATACTTCAACTAAGAGCTAAAAAATGTATTTGTTCAAATTACATCATCTTAACATTGTAATTAACATTTTATGATTTGTTATGGTGCAAGATCAAAATAAATATACAATATCATGCTAAACATATTATAGTGTGAATTAACACACTATATTATACTATAATTTGCTATAATATAATATATTGTCTAACATTACACCTCATTAAAATCACTTAAAAGAAACAAAATTTTCTTAAAATATGAATAATGTTCATTTTAGATGTAAAATTGTTATTTTTCTATTAGAAATGATACAAAATAACATAATTTTGGTGTTACTTCTTGGCATGTGCCATGAATTTGGTCAAATTCTTTCATGTCAACCTTTAAATTAACATTTATTTGAGTTTTGACCCAATGTATTATAATAAAAAGTAAAACATACTAAAATGTACAATAACATTTAGTAACACACCACTACATTTATATATATGTGAAGTTATATTATTATGTACATTATATTTAAATATACTTTCATATAATACATTATCTTACATTACACCTTAAAATAAATCACTTTAAGAAAAAAATTGAAACATTGGTTGAAAAATGAACATTTATTTTGGATGTAAAATTCCATTCTTTTGATTAAATGACACACCATAGCACAACCCTAATGATGTTCCCTAAAGCCTACCTTAAATTTTGCCAAATTCCATCATCTGAGCCTTTAAATCAATATTTTTATGAATTATACCAGCTTAAACTCTACTACATCATACTTTAACCAACTAAAATATGCTAAACAATAAGTAGTATAACACAATAGTGTAGAGTTAGTTTAGGGTTTAGGGTTTTTAAGCTTAGAGTTTAAGGATTAGAATTAGTTTAGGGTTTATGTTTAATGTTTTAGGGTTTAGGGTTAAAGGTTGGGTTTTAGTTTAGGTTTGTGGTTTAGAGTTTAGTTTAGGGTTTTAGAGCTTTAGGTTTATTTTTATTAGGGTTTAGCATGGGGTAGAGTTTAGGGTTGTTTTGTGATAGATTTAGGGTAGGTTTAGGGACGCAGGTTTAGATTTAGGGTTTAAGGTAGGATTTTAATTAAAAATTAGTAGATTTACCATTTTATATATTTTAGTTTATTTTTATTTATTTTAGTTTAGGTTTATTTTATTTTTTAGTTAAGTTTATTTTTAAGTTTATTTATTTTAGTTTAGGTTTTATTTTATTATTTTTAAGTTTAGGTTTAGGTCAGTTTATTTTGTTTAGTTTTATTTTATTATATCTTTAGGTTTAGGTTTATTTTAATTTGGTTTAGGTTTTATTTTATTTTTTTAGGTTTTGGTTTTGGTTTTATTTTAGGTTAATTTTATGTTTTATTTTTTAGTTTATTAGGTTTATTTTATTTAAATTTATTTACTTGGGTTTAGGTTTAGTTTATTTTAGGTTTAGGTTTAGGTTATTTATTTTAGTTTAGTTTATTTTTGTTTAGGTTTAGGTTTATTTTATTTTATTTTATTTAAGTTTAAGTTTTTTTAAGTTTAGGGTTTAGGTTTTATTTTTTATTTTTTTTAGGTTTAGGAATCTATTTATTTTTTATTTTATTTTATTTTAGGTCCATTTTATTTATATATGTTTAGTTTTATTTTATTTAGGTTTCTTATTTTTATTATAGTTTAGTTTATGTTTTATTTATTTTATTTTAGTTTAATTTTTTTTAATTATTTTATTTTACATTTAGTTTTACAGGTTTATGTTTAGGTTTAGGTTTATTTATTTTATTTTATTTTTATTTGTGGTTAGGTTTATTTATTTATTTTAAGTTTATTTAATTTAGGTCATGTCAGGTTAAGGTTTAGTAGGCCTGGGGTCAGGATTTAGGGTAACAGAGAGGGTTGAGGTGGAGGGCATTATGAGAGCCTAGAGAGTGGGTTAGGGTTTAGGGTTTTTAGGTGAGCTCAGGTGGTAGGAGTTAATTTATGGAGGATCAGGGTTTAGGGAGGTTTAGTGGGAGGGCTCAGGCCTGTGGTTTAGGGTTTTAGGGTTTTTGGATTTGGGTCAGGGCTCAGTGGCCTGGGTGTGGTTTGGGTCACAGTGGTCAGGGTGAGATAGGTCAGGTGCAGGTTTAGTTAAAGTAGGGTTCAAAATTAAGCAAACAGGTGGTTTTGGCATATTTAGTTCTTTAATTTATTATAGTTTTATTTTATTTATTTAGGTTTATCTTTATTTAGTTAGTTTATTTAATTTAGGTTTAATTATTTAGTTTAGGTTTTATCTTAGTTAATTTAAGTTTAGTTTAGGTTTAAGTTTAATTTGTTTTATTATTTATTTTTTTATTTAAGGTTTAGGTTTAGGTTTTAATTTTATTTTATTAGGTTTTATTTGGTTTATTTTTTTAGTTTAGTTTTGGATCTTTATTTATTTTAGTTTAGTTTATTTTTATTTTATTTTATTTTACGTAAGTTTAGGTATAAGTTTATCTTGGTATAGGTTAATTTAGGTTTTATTATGTTTATTTTTATTTTTAGGTTTATGTTTTTGATGTATTTTATTTTATGTTTTATCTTTTAAGTTTCATTTTTAGGTTTTGTGGTAGGGTTTAGGGTTTAATGTTTAGTTTTGGGGCTAGGGTTAGGTGTAGGTTGGGGTTTTAAGGTTTAGGGTTTATGGTTAAGGCCTAGTGTTAGGGTTTGTAGGTTTGATGAGACTTTAGTGGTTAGGGTTAGGGTTTTTATTTTATATTTATTTTAGTTTTAATTTATTTTAAATTAATTAGAGATAGGTTTAGGTTTATTTAGTTTATCTATTTATTTTTTATTTATTTTATTTTACTTTATTTTTTATTTTTATTCAGGTTTATTTTTATTTTTATTAAGTTTAGTTTATTTATTTTAGGTTTATTTAGATTAGTTTAGGTTTTTTATTTTAATTTATTTTTTAGGTTTACGTTTAAGTTTAGGTTTAGGTTTTAGTTTTTTATTTTTATGTTTAGGTTTAGGTTTTATTTTGTTTTTTTTTAGATTTTGGTTTATTTTAGGTTTTATTTTTTTAGTTTAGATTAGGTTTAATTTTAGTTTTTTATTTTATTTTATTTAGGCTTAGTTTATGTTTTATTTATTTTAGTTTAGTTAATTTTAGTTTAAGTTTAGGTTTACTTTATTTTTATTTTAGGTTATTTTTTTTTTTTTTAGGGTTTAGGTTTTATTATTTATTTTTTTTGGGTTTATTTTAGGTATATTTTTAGGTTTAGGTTTTATTTAGTTCTTATTTTATTTTATTTTAGGTTTATTTAACTTTTATTTTATGTTTACTTTTATTATTTTAGTTTAGTTTAGGTTTTATTTATTACTTTAGTTTAGTTTTATTTTTATTTTATTTTACTTTTTAGGTTTAAGGTTTTTAAGGTTTTATTTTATTTTATTTTTGTATTTTATTTTGGTTTAGGTTTTTTTTATTATTTTTTAAGTTTTATTTAGTTTAGGTTTAGATTTTTATCTTTTTAGGGTTTAGGGTTTTGAGTTTAATATTTAGGGTTTAGGGTTTTTAGGGTTTAGAATTTAGGGTTGAGAGTTTAAGTTTTAGGTATAGGGTTCAAGTTTTAGTTTAGATTTTAGGATTTTTCATTTTTTTTAATTTTATTGGAGAATAGATTTAGATTCAATATTTCTTCTTTTTGATTTCATCAACCAAGTAACACACCAAGTTTTCTAAGACTGTTTACAAATAGAGAAAAAAATGAGCACACATAAAGCAAAACCAAAGACACGATTCAGGATTGGATGCTTCTTCGCCTCATCAATCACCATGGCCTCGAGAAGTGTGATCCACCATCATATCCCTGATCTCTCCCTCTGCCATGACCATGACTGTAACATTGGTCGCTCCTCTCGCCTCCATAACAAGCACTACTTCGACCACCACCTCCAAATCTATCAAGACCTCCAACCCCCACACCATGCGGAAAATCATGTCTCTCCACCACCAGATCTAGACTGAGCCTAGTTGATGGTGATGTTCCTGTTGTCATAGTTCTACCCATTCTTAAGGTTTAGGTTTAGGTTTAGGTTTATTAGGTTTTAGGGTTTAAGTTTATTTTAATTTATTTAGCTACTTTAGTTTAGGTTTAGGTTTGTTTAGGGTTTAGTTTATGGTTAGGGTTTGGGTTTGTGGGTTTAGTGTTTGTGGCTAGGGTTAGGGTTTTAGGATTTTAGGGTTTATACTTTAGATTTAGGTTTAGGTTAGGGTTTAGGCTTTAGCATTTAGGTTTTAGGTTTAAGGTTAAGGGTTTATGATTTTTTTGAGTTTAGGTTTTGTGGTTTTTTTGGGTTTTTAGGTTTGGGGTTTAGTGTTTAGGGTTTGTGGTTTAGGGTTTTTTTAATTAAGTAAACTAGTAGGTTTAGGTTTATTTAGTTTATTTTTTATTTAGGTTTATTTTTATTTTTATTTAGTTTATTTAATTTAGGTTTATTTATTTTAGTTTAAATTTTTTTATATAGTTTATTTTTTAGGTTTAGGTTTATGTTTAGGTTATTTTTAGTCAAGTTTTATTTTATTTTATTTTTAGGTTTAGGTTTTATTTTTATTTTTATTTTAGGTTTAGGTTTATGTTTTTATTTTATTTTTATGTTTAGATTTTAGGTTTTTATTTTAAGTTTATTTTTAAGCTTTATTTTTTTAGTTTATGTTTAGATTTATTTTATTTTATTTAGTTTATGGTTTAGGTTTAATTTATTTTAGGTTTATGTTTATGTTTTATTTATTTTAGTTTAGGTTTTTTTTTATTTTCTTATTTTATTTTTTTATTTAGGTGATTTTAATTTTGGTTTTAAGTTTTATTTATTATTTATTTTAGTTAATTTTAGGATTTATTTTATTTAGTTTTATTTTATTTATTTAGGTTTTATTTTATTTTATTGATGTTTAGTTTTTTATTTTATTTATTTTATATCAGAGGTTTATTTTATTTTTTTTGTCAGTTTATTTATTTTAGTATTTTTTTATATTTATTTTATTTTTTTTTTAGGTTTAGTTTAGGTTTATTTATTATTATTTATTTTAGGTTTAATTTTTAGGTTTTATTTTAGGTAAGTAGGTTTAGAGCCAGGTTTTTTAGGTCAGTAAGATTTAGCTCAGTTAGGGCTATGGCTAGGGTTTAGTGCAAATCAAAGAGGACCTGGGGAGGTTAGGGCCCAGTTTAGGGTTAAGGGTTTTGGTTTAGGGTTTTTGGAAGGTTTAGTTAGTTTGGGCCCAGATAGGTCAGTTAGGGTAAGATCAGTTTAGTTGGTTTTTAGGTTAGTGGTCAGGGTTTTGGTTGGGTTTAGGTCAGGTTAGGGTTTATGATTTGAATGAGGGATCTGGTTTTGTTTGTGGTTTTCAGGGTTTGCCTGGTTTAGGTTTAGCTCATTTGTGGTTAGGTTTAGTTTAGAGTTTAGGTTTAGTGTAGTTTAGTTTGGTTAGGGTTTAGATTTTAGTTTATTTTTTTAGGTTTGGGTTTGGCTACTATTTAGGTTTAGGTTTTTTATTTATTTTATTTATTTTAAAATTAAGTAAACTAGTTTTAGGTTTATTTAGTTTAGTTTTTTTTTTTTAATTTATTTTATTTCAATTTATATAGGTTTATTTTTGTTTATTTAGTTTATTATTATTTTAGTTTTCTTTTATTTAAGTTTATTTTTTTTTAGGTTTAGGTTTAGTTTTTTTTTAGTTTAGTTTTATTTTATTTTATTTTTTTAGGTTTTATTTTTTTAATTTAGGTTTAGGTTTAGGTTTTATTTTAGGTTCTTTTAGGTTTTATTTTAGTTTAGGTTTGATATTTTTTATTTTTATTTAGGTGAGGTTTAGGTTTTATTTTAGGTTTATTTATTTTATATAGGTTTAGGTTTCTTTAGTTTAATGTCAATTTTATTTGATTTATTTTTAGGATTTATTTTAGATTTATTGTTTTAGTTTTTATTTAGTTTTAAACTTATTTTATTTTAAATTTATTTTATTTTATAGTTTAGTTTATTTTATTTTAAGTTTTCTTAGTTTAGTTTAGGTTTTATTTATTTTATTTTAGCTTAGTTTTATTTTATTTATTTTTAAGTTTATTTATTTATTTTATCTTTTATTAATTTATTTAGTTTTTTTTTTATCTTTATTATTTTTTTTGGCTATTTTTATTTGGTAGTGGTAGGTTTTTTGGTAGGTTTAGGGTTAAGTTAGGGTTTAGGGTTTAGGTTTGGGAGATTTAGGTAAGTTTTAGGGTTGTGGATTAGGGTTTAGGGCTCAGGTTTAGGTTTCTGGGTTTATTTGTGGTTTAGGGTTTAGGTTAGGGTTTAGGGTTTGTATAAGTTATTTAGTTTAGGGTTTAGTTAGGATTTTATTTTATTTTTTTAGGTTTAGGTTTAGGTTTATGTTTATTTTTTATTTTATTTTATTTATTTTATTTTTATTTTTTTTTTTTAGTTTATGTTTGTTTTATTTTTTTTAGGTTTAGGTTTTTTAGGTTTTTTTATTTAGGTTTTATTTTTAGTTAGTTTAGGTTTACTTTTAATTTATTTTATCTTATTTAGTTTAGGGTTTAAGTTTATTTATTTTAGGTTTTAGGTTTTTTTTTTAGTTTAGTTTAGTTTATTTTATTTTGTTTATTTTATTTTAGTTTAGTTTAATTTTTTTTTAGTCATGTTTAGGTTTTATTTATTTATTTTAGGTTTATTTAGGTTTATTTTTAGGTTTATGTTTATTTTATTTATTTTATTTTATTTTAAGTTTATTTTTTTTATTTTGTGGTTATTTATTTTATTTAGTTATTTATTCTGGTTTATTTTATTTTTATTTGAGTTTAGGTTTCATTTATTTTATTTTAATTTATTTTATTATTATTTATTATTTTTACATTATTTTAAGTTTTAGTCTAGGTTTTATTTTTTTATTATATTTTGTATTTTATTTAGGTTTAGTTTTTTTTAATTTTTCTTATTTCTAGGTTTTATTTAGTTTAGGCTTTGGTTTTCTAGTTTTTAGGGTTTAGTGTTTAAGGTTTTTCATTTTAAGATTTTAGGGTTTAGGTTTGCTGGTTTATGTTTAGGGTTTTTAGGTTTGGGTTTAAATTATTAGTTTAGGGTTTGTTTAGTTTAGGGTTTTGTGGTTTTATTTTTTTTCAGTATGGTTGGTTTAGAGTTGGGGTTTATGGTTAGTTGGGTTTATGGTTAGTTTAGGGTTTTTATTTTGTTTTTATTTTTAAATTAAGCAAACCAAGTTTAGTTTATTTAGTTAATTTTTTTATTTATTTTAGTTAATTTATGTTTTATTTTGGTTTTTTTTATTTTAATTAGTTTAGTTTATTTTATTTTTTATTTTATTTTAGTTTAGGTTTTATTTAGTTTATTTTTTAGGTTTGTTTTAGTTTTTTTAGTTTAGTTTTATCTTTATTTTATTTTTAGGTTTAGGTTTTATTTTACTTTTAAGTAGTTTTAGGTTTGATTTTATTTTATAGTTAGGTTTTTTTGGTTTTTTATTTTAGGTTTATTCTAGGTTTTATTTTTAGTTTAGGTTTTTTTTATTAAGTTTTATTTTATTATATTTTTTATCTATTTTTTATTTTAGTTTAGTTTTATTTTATTTAGGTTTTTTTATTTTGTTTAGTAGTTTAGGTTTTATTTATTTTATTTTCATATTTAGTTTTTTATTTTTTTATTTTTTTAGGATTAGGTTTTAGTTTATGTATTTATTTTTTTATTTTATATTTATTTTGGGTTTATTTATTTATTTTTTGTTTAGTTTAGGTTTTATTTTAAGGTTTAGGGTTTATGGTTTGGTTTAGTGTTTGTGGGTTAATTTAGGTTTGTGGTAGTTTAGGGTTTAGTGGCATGGGGTTTGGGGTTTAGGGTTTAGGGTTTATTTTTTTATTGAATTTTCATTATATATTTTATTCTTTTAAATTAAGTAAATTATGTTTAGGTTTATTTAGTTTATCTAGTTTATTTTTTATTTAGGTTTATTTTTATTTTTATTTAATTTAGTTTATTTATTTTAGGTTTATTTATTTCAATGTAGGTTTTTTATTTTAGTTTATTTTTTAGGTTTAGGTCTATGTTTATTTTTTAGTTTAGTTTTATTTTTATTGTATTTAGATTTTAGGTTTTTTTTTTTATTTTTAGGTTTATGCTTAGGCTTTTATTTTATTTTATTTGGTTTATTTTTAAGTTTTATTTATTGGCATACATTTAGGTTTATTTTTAAGTTTATTTTATTTTATTTAGTTTTTGGTTTAGGTATAGTTTATTTTAGGTTTAGGATTAGGTTTTATTTATATTAGTTTAGTTTATTTTAGTATAGGTTTAGGTTTATTTTATTTATTATTTATTTTAGGTTTATGGTTTTTTTTAGTTTATTATTTTATGTTTTATTTTTTTTTATTTATTTTTTAAGTTTCTTTTTAGGTTTTGGTTTTTTTAGTTTTTTATTTTTTTAAGTTCATTTTATCTTTATTTTACATTTATTTTTTTTTAATTTATGGTTTAATTCTTAGGTTTATTTTTTTTATTTCTTTTATATATTTATTTTATTTTAATTTAGTTTTTATTTTTTATTTTATTTTATTTTTAGGTTTATGTTTAGGTTTAGGCTTGGGTTTTCATTTTGTTTTATTTAGGTTTAAGTTTTTTTTTAATATTTTATTTTTAGGTTTAGGCTTTTTGGTTTTTAGGATTTATAATTTTAGGTTTAGGATTTAGTATTTAGCATTTGGGGTTTTGGGTTTGGGGTTTAGGTCAGTTTAGGTTTATATATGGGTTTAGGGTTAGGATTTTAGGGTAGGGTTTATGGTTTGGGGTTCAGGTTTAGTTTCAGTTTTTTAGGGTACAGAGTTTGTATTTGTGGGTTAGTTGTTTAGGTTAAGGGTTAGTTATGTTTAGTTTAAGGTTAGGTTTTATTTATTTTTTTTATTTTATTTTTTTTATATTTTATTTTTTTAATTATGTAGATTGGCAGGAAGGATTATTTAGTTTATTTTTTTATTTATTTTAGTTTGTTTTTATTTATTATTTATTTTTATTTATTTTTTATTTATTTTTTCATTTTATTTTATTTAGTTTAGTTTATTTATTTTAGGTTTATTTATTTTAGTTTAGGTTTTTATTTTAGTTTATTTTTTGGTTTAGGTTTAGTTTAGATTATTTTTAGTTTAGTTTTATTTTATTTTATTTTTTAGGTTTTGCTTTCATTTTTTATTTTAGGTTTAGGTTTAGGTTTTATTTTTATTTTTTAAGTTTAGGTTTTAGGTTTTATTTTAGGTTTATTTTGAATTCTATTTTTAGTTTAGGTTTAGGTTTATTTTTATTTTATTTTATTTAGTCTAGGTTTAGGTTTGGTTTTATTTATTTTAGTTTAGTTTATTTTAGGTTAGGCTTATGTTTATTTTATTTTTAGGTTTATGTTTTTTTAGTTTAGGATTTATGTTTTATTTTTTATTCATTTTTAGATTTTATCTTTAAGTTTATTTATTAGGTTTTGATTTTTATTTAGTTTTTATTATATTTTATTTTAGGATTATTTTATTTTTATTTTAGGTTCAATTTTTATTTTATTTAAGTTTTTTTTATTTTTTTATTATTTATTTATTTTTTATTTTATGTCCTTTTAAGGTTTAGGTTTAGGTTTAAGTTTTAGTTTTAGTTTTAGTTTTTATTTTATTTTATTTTTGTTTAGGTTTTTTTATTAATTTTATTTTTAATTTTATTTAGTTTAAGTTTAGGTTTTTAGCTTTTTAGGGTTTAGAAGTTAGGGTTTACATTTTATTTAGGGTTTAAAGTTTGGGGTTTAGGTTTTAGGGTTTAGGGTTTAGGGTTTTATGGTTTTTATTTAATTTTAGGTTTAAGCTCGTGTTTTAGTTAAGGATTTAGGTTTTATTTTTTTAAACAGAGAACAAAATCGATTCAACATTTCTTCTTTTTCATTTCATCAACCAATTAACACACTAAGTTTTCTATGGCACAAGTGGCTTACATAGTTCAAAAATGAGCACGATAGAGCAAATAAAAACTATAGTATTTTAGAATTTTTATACTATAAAGACACAGTTCCATAAGTAGTAGATCAAATCAGCCGTTCTTAAGTTTCTCTAGTTCCTATCAGAACCACCATGACCTCTTGAGTAGAGGGATTCACAGTCATATCCTTGATCTATCCCTCCACCACCACCACGACTGTAAGCTCCATCGTTCTTCCTGCCTCCATAACCACCACTGCTCTGACCACCACCTCCATATCCACCAAGCATCTCCGCATCCCCACCACCATCGTGATAACCTCCACCTCCACCTTCTCCATCGGATCTAGACCGACTGCTTGATGGTGATGTTCGTGCTATCAAGGTCTCGCCATTTTAGGGTTTATGTTTATTAGGTTTTAGGTTTAGGTTTTATGTTTAGTTTGGGTTTTATTTATTTTAGTTTGGTATTTTATTTTATAGGTTTAATTTATTTTATTTTATTTTAGGTTTAAGTTTATTTTTAGTTAAGGGTTTATGTTTTATTTTTTTATTTACCTTGTAGGTTTTATTTTAGGTTTATTTTCTAGGTTTTATTTATTTTTATTTTATTATTTGTGCTAGGTTTAGTTTAGGGTTAGATTTAGTGTTTAGGGTTTACTTTTGATTTATGGTTTTAAAACATTAGGTAAACTAGCAGGTCTTGTTTATTTAGTTGATTTAGTTTATTTATATCTTTATTTTATTTTATTTAGATTAGTTTATTATTTTATGCTCTTTAAATTAGTAGGTAATTTTGGCCTAGGTAGTTTATGTTTATTTAGTTTAGTTTTAGTTTATATTTGCTTCAGCTCAGGTTTATGTTATTATTTTAATTTTTTGATTTAGTTTAGCTTTTATTTTATCTTAGGTAGTTTGTGCCTCATTATGTTTATTTTAGCTTCATTTTCTCACTTTAGATTTAGCCATTTTATTTTATTTTATTTCTCAAGTTTATTTTAGGTTTAGGTTTTATTTATCTAATAGTTTATCTTAGCCTCAGGTTTATTCATTTTATTTTATTTAGGTTTCTTTAACTCTAGGGTTTAGGCCTTTTATTTGTGCCCACAGCCCAGTTTTCATTTAATTTATAATCTTATCTCCAATTTAATTTTGTTTAGGGCAGGTGGGCTGACTCAGTGCCCATAATTCTATGGCACAGGCCTAAGTTTTGTGTGTCAGGGTGGCTCAGTATTGGGCTGTGGCTCAGCTATTTAGGCTGTGGTTTGGGCTCAGTGGCTTAGCCTTGTGAGTTTAGTGTGTTTTATAGCTTTATGATTGTTAGTTTTAGGTTTAGAATTAGATTTGTGGTTTTTTTTCTTTTATTTTATTATTTTATTATTTATTTTTTTAAATTACAAACCCATAAATTTTGGTTTATTAAGTTTATTTAGTTTAATTTTTTATTACTCATTTTATTATATTTTATTTTTATTTTATTTGTTTTAGTTTATTTATTTTATTTATTTTTTTTTGGTTTATTTTAGGTTTTATTTTGGGTTTAGTTTTATTTTTGTTTATTATTTAGTTTGTTTAGGTTTTATTTATCATTTAGTTTTTATTTTATTTTATTTTATTTAGTTTAGGTTTTAGGTTTAGATTTATTTTATCTATTTTATGTTTTTAGTTTATTTTAGTTTAGGTTTTTAGTTTTAGGTTTTATTTTACTTTTTATTTTTTATTTATTTAGGTAGTTTTATTTAGCTTTATTTTATTATGTTGGTTTATTTATTTTATTTTATTTTTATAGGTTTTATTTTTATTTTACTTTTAGGTTTTTTATTTTATATTTAGTTTTTTTTATTTTTTTTAGGTTTTTTTTATTTTTATATTTTATTTTATTTAGGTAAGTGGTTTTTTGTAGTTCAGTATTTTTTTTTAGTTTTTAGAGCTTCAGGTTTATGTTTTGGTTTTTTTTTATTTTTTGGCTCAGGTTTATTAGTTTAGTTATTTTATTATTTTATAAGTAGTTTAAGGTTTATCTTTAGTTTAGTTTTATGTTTATTTTATCTTATTATTTGGTTTTTTATTTATCTTATTTAGTTTAGAGGTTTGGAGGTAGGGTTTAGGTATTTAGTGTTTAGGTTTAGGGTTTTGTTTAGGGTTTAGGGGTTTAGGGTTTATGGAGTTTAGTGGAGTGGGTATGGTAGGTAGTGGTAGTTTGGGAGTGGTTTAGTTTTAGATTTAGGGTTTGGAGTTTAGGGTTTTTAGGGTTTAAGGTTCATAGTTTAGGATTTAGGTTTTGCGTTTAGGGTTTAGTTTGGATTTAAGGTGTTTGGTTTTTTTTTAAACAAAAAACAAATTCAAATTCAACATTACTTCTTTTGAATTTCATCAACAAAGTAACACACCATGTTTTGTAAGACATAAGTGGCGACATAGTTCAAAAATGAGCATGCATATAGTAAATCAAAACCCCTTCATAACTAGAACCATCTATACTATAAAGACATTGTTCAATAAGTAGTAAATCAGATCAGCCATTCTTAGGTTTCTCCAGTTCCCATCGGAACCAACCCGACCTCTTAAAAGCGGGATCCACCATCATATCCCAATCTCTCCCTCCGCCACCACCACGGGTGTAAACTCTGTTGCCCTCCACGTTTCCATAACTACTACTGCTCTGACCACCACCTCCAGATCCCCCACCACCACTACAATAATTATCGCCATCGCCTTCACCTCTACCGCAAGATCTAGGCTGAGCCTGGTTGACAGTGATGTTCTTGTTGTCATAGTTCTGCCCATTCTTAGGGCTTAGGTTTATCAAGTTTTAGGGTTTAGGTTTATTTTTTAATTTATTTAGTTACTTTAGGTTTAGGTTTAGGGTTTGGTGTTTAAGGTTTTTTAAGGTTTAGGTTTGTTTTACGCTTGGTTTGTGGTTTTAGGGTTTTATGCTTTAGGTTTAAAGTTTAGGGTTAGGGTTCAAGGTTTAGGGTTTAGGTTTCTTAGGGTTGTAGGTTTAGGGTTTAGGGTTTAAGGTTTAGGATTTAGGATTTAAGGTTTTAATTTTTTTTTTAAAATTAAGTAAATCGATAAGTTTTGGTTTGTTTAGTATAATTAGTTTATTTTTTATTTTTTTTAGTTTACTTTGTTTTTTAATTTTTATTTAGGTTTATATTTTATTTTTATTTAATTTAGTTTATTTATTTAAGGTTTATTTATCTTAGTTTAAGTTTTTTTTTAGTTTATTTTAGTTTAGGTTTATTTTTAGTTGAGTTTTATTTTTGTTTTACTTTTTAAGGTTTAGGTTTATTTTTTATTTTTAATTTTTAGGTTTAGGTTTAAGTTTTTATTTTATTTTTTTATGTTTAGGTTATTGGTTTTTATTTTAGGTTTATTTTTAAGTTTAGGTTTATTTTTGAATAATTTTATTTTATTTAGTTTAGATTTGGGTTTAGGTTTAGTTTATTTGAGGTTAAGGTTTTATTTATTTTAGTTTTGTTTATTTTAGTTTATGTTTAGGTTTATTTTATTTTTTTTAATTTATTTTTATTTTAGATTTAGGTCTCTTTTTAGTTAAAGGTTTATGCTTTCTTTTTTATTTACTTTTAGGTTTTATTTTTTAGCTTTATTTTTTAGGTTTAGGTTTTTATTTAGTTTTTATTTTATTTTTTTAGGTTTAGGGTTTAGGGTTTACGGTTTAGGGTTTAGGATTTAGTGTTTAGGGTTTAGGGTTTACGATTTAGGGTTTTTTTAAATTAAGTAAACTGGTAGGTTTAGGTTTATTTAGTTTATTTTATATTTTTATTTAAGTTTATATTTTATTTTTGTTTGGTTTAGTTTATTTATATTATGTTTATTTATTTTAGTTTATTTAGGTTTAGGTTTAGATTTATGTTTATTTTTTTGTTTAGTTTTATTTTTATTTTATTTTTTAGGTTTTGGTTTTATTTTTAATTTTCATGTTTAGGTTTGGGTTATTATATAATTTTTTCAGGTTTAGGTTTTAGGTTTAGATTTTTTTTAGTTTTAGGTTTTATTTTTTGGTTTAGGTTTAGGTTTATTTTAGTATATTTTATTTAGTTTGTTTAGGTTTAGTTTATTTTTTAGTGTGTTGGTTTATTTTAGTTTAGTTTGTTTTAATTTAGGTTTAAGTTTATTTTATTTATTTATTTTATTTTTATTTTATGTTTAACTCTTACAGGTAAATTAATGGAATTAATAAATATTATGGTTCATAGAATAATTAATATTTTATGTGTTCAAGAAACTAAATGGGTTGGGGAGAAGGCGAGAGATTGATAGTTTAGGTTTTAAACTTTGGTATTCAGTTGAAGTTGAAGTAGAAATGGTGTAGTGTCATTATAGATAAAAGTTTGAAGGATATTTATAAATATTAATAGATGTGGAGATAGAATTATAGATTTAAAGATTATATTATATTAAGATTCTAAATGTTATAAGTGTTTATGCTCCTCAAGTTGGGATGTAAGCTCAAAAGAAAATTTTGGAATGAATTAGAGGATTAATATAAAAGATACCTCTTGAATAAAAGTATTTATTGGAGGAGATTTAAATGGACATGTTAGATGGTAGAAGATTTTAAAAGTATTCATGGTGGTTATAGATTTGGAGTGACTAATGAAGAAGGTAGGACTATATTAAATTTTGCTTTAGCTTATGATTTTGAAGTTGCTAATACTTTACTTAAGAAAAGAGATGAACATATTATTACTTAAAAAATGGATCTAGTAAAATACAAACTGATTATTTTCTGATAAGAAAAATAGATCGTTTAGATTGTAAAGATTGTAAGGTCATTCTAAGTGAAAGTTCAAGTACCCAACATCGATTGTTAGTTTTAGATTTTAAGATGAAATATTGTAATAGAAAAAATAAATCAAATTATTATCCTAGGATTAGATGGGGACACTTAAAGAACACAAATAAAAATATTTTTAAGAGCAAGCTACAAGAGCTTAGAATTTGGGATGATCATAAGGAAGCTAATGTTATGTGAAAAAAAGTTGCAAGTAAAATTAAGTAGGTTGCTAAAAAGTGCTTGGAGAATCTAAAGGAAAAGCTTCTTTTAATAAAAATAGTTGGTGGTGGAGTGAGGGTGTGCACGAAAATATAAGAAATAAGAAGCATTATTGTAAAATTTGGTTTAGATGTAAAACCTCAGAGAAGATGTACCATAGTATATGCTTTTTTCTGATGACAGTACCATGGTATATGCTTTTTGCTGATGACATCTTCTTGTTGATAAAACTAGAGAGGGAGTCCAAGAGAAACTTGAATTATGGAAGTCAACATTAGAGACTAAAGGTTTTCATTTAAGTAGATCTAAAACTAAATATATGGAGTGTAATTTTAGTTGTAAAAGTTTTAGTGGTAGTGTTGTGACATTAGATGGACAAGTCATTAATAAGAGTGAGTGATTCAGATATTTAGGCTCTATTATTTAAAATGATGGTGACATAGATGGAGATGTTATTAATAGAATTCAAGTTGGATGGTTGAAGTGGAGGAATGAATTTGTCCTATTATGTGATAGAAAAGTTCCACTTAAACTTAAGGGAAAAGTTTATATGATGGTGGCAAGACCTGCAATGACTTATGGTGTAGAGTGTTGGCCAATAAAAGAGAATCATAAGACTAAGTTATGTGTTACAGAGATGAGGATGCTCAAGTGGATGAGTGGCTTTACTCTTAGAGATAAAATGTGAAATGAGTATATTCGGGAAAAAGTTGGAGTAGCTCTAGTGGCAGATAAGATTGGAGAGTGTTGCCTTAGATGGTATGGCCACATAAAGCATCGACCGTTTGATGACCCGGTTAGGAGAGTAGATGCATTAGATTTTCTTTATGTAAGAAAGGTAGAGGTAGACCTAAAAAGACTTTGTTAATATGTATAAAAAAAGACCTTAGTTTACTTTAATTAAATGAGAATTTGAAACATAATATGACACATTTAGTTAAGCATCATTTAATTACCCCAAGTGGGATAAAGGCTTGTTATTATTGTAATTTTATTTTAGGTTTAGGTTTTTTTAGTTTAGGGTTTATGTTTTATTTTTCATTTACTTTTAGGTTTTATTTTTAGGTTTATTTTTTAGGTTTTAGTTTTTATTTTATTTTATTTTAGTTTTAGGGTTTAGGGTATAGGATTTAGTATTTAGGGTTTAGGATTCTTTTTTAAAGTTAAGTAAACCGATAGGTTTTGGTTTATTTAGTTTATTTTATATTTTTATTTAGGTTTATTTTTTATTTTTATTTAGTTTACTTTATTTATTTAATGTTTATTTATTTTATTTTAGATTTTTTATTTTATTTTATTTTTTTAGGTTTAGCTTTATTTTTTAGTTTAGTTTTATTTTTATTTTATTTTTTAGTTTTTGGATTTATTTTTAATTTTAATATTTAGGTTTATATTTTTATTTTATTTTTTAGGTTTAGGTTATAGGTTTTTATTTTAGGTTTATTTTTAGGTTTTATTTTTTAGTTTATGTATTGGTTTGTTTCTAGTTTATTCTATTTTATTTAGTTTAAGTTTAGGTTTAGGTGTAGGTTTAATTATTTTTAGTTTAGTTTATTTTAGTTTAGGTTTATGTTTATTTTATTTTCATTTTAGGTTTAGTTTTTAGTATAGATTTTATTTTAATTTATTTTATGCTTTATTTTTTGTTTTATTCTTTAGGTTTAGAATTTTATTTAGTTCATAATTTATCTTACTTTAAGTTCAATTTATTTTAGGGTTTAGGGTTTAAGGTTATTTTAGGGTTTAGCATTATAGGTTTAGGGTTTGTTTTAGAGATTAGGGTTTAAAGTTATTTTTAAAATTAAGTAAATCGATAGGTTTAGGTTAATTTAGTTTATTATTTATTTATTTTACTTTATTTTATTTTTTATTATTATTTAGGTTTATATTTCATTTTTATTTAGTTTAGTTTATTAATTTTATATTTATTTATTTTAGTTTAAGTTTTTTATTTTTGTTTACTATATAGGATTAGGTTTAGGTTTATGTTTATTTTCTAGTTTAGTTATATATTTATTTTATTTTGTATGTTTTAAATTTTTTTCTTAGGTTTAGGTTTAGATTTTTATTCTATTTTATTAAGTTTAGGTATTTTTTATTTTATTTTAGGTTTAGTTTATTTTTTTTATTTTTTTAAATTTTATTTTATTTAGGTTTTCTACATTTAGGTTTATTTTATTTTTATAGTTTAGTTTAGTTTAATTTAATTTATTTTAATAGATTTTATTTTTATTATTTTTAGGTTTAGGTTTAAGTTTTAGTTTAAGTTTTTATTTATTAATTTTTTTACTTTATTTTCTAGGTTTAGGTTTAGGTCTATGCTTATTTTTTAGTTTAATTATTTTTTTTATGTTTAGGTTTTATTTTTAATTTGTAGTTTTAGATTGAGGTTTTAATTATATTTTTTTAGGTTTTGGTTTAGTGTTTATATTTAGGGTTTATTTTTAGGTTTTATTTTTAGTTTATGTTTAAGTTTTTTTTAGTTATATTATTTATTTATTTAAAGTTTAGGTTTTTAGTTTATTTTAGCTTTTAGGGTTTTGTTTTATTTTAGTTTATTTTGTTTAGTTTTAGGATTAGGTTTATTTTTTTATTTATTTGATTTATTTTTTTGTTTTGGTTTTTTTTTTATTAGGGTTTATGTTTTATTTTATTTATTTTAGGTTTTTTAGTTTATTTTATTTTAGGAGTTTAGGTTTTATTATTTTTTAGTTTGTTTATTTTAGGATTAGGTTTATTTTTTTTTTATTTATTTGATTTTTTTTTTTTTGGTTTTTTTTTTTTAGTTAGGGTTTATGTTTATTTTTATTTACTTTAGGTTCTATATTTAGGTTTATTTTTTTAGTTTGTTTTTTATTTATTTTATTTTTTTTTAGGTTTAGGGTTTAGGGTTTAAAGTTTAGGTTTTTTTTTTTTTAAATTAAAACCGACAGTTTAGGTTTATTTATTTATTTATATTTTTATTTAAGTTTATATTTTATTTTTATTTAGAATAGATTATTTATTTTAGTTTATTTTTTTTTATTATAGTTTATTTTTAGGATTAGTTTAGGTTTATGTTTATTTTTTAGTTTAGTTTGATTTTAATTTTATTTTGGTTTATGTTTTATTTTATTTTAGGTTTTCAGGTTTTTTTATTTATTTTTAAGGTTTAGGTCATATCTTTTTATTTTAAGTTTATTTTTAAGTTTTTTTTTTTTAGTTTAGGTTTTAGTTTATTTTTAATTAATTTTATTTTATTTAGTTTAAGGTTTAGGTTTTATTTATTTTAGTTTAGTTTATTTTAGTTTAGATTTAGGTTTATTTTATTTTTATTTTTGGTTAAGGTTTTTTTTTAGTTTAAGGTTTAGGTTTAATTTTTTTCTATTTTTTTAGGTTTATTATTTTAGTTTATATTTATTTTATTTTTATTTATTTTTTTTTGGTTTAGGTTTTAGGGTTTATTTAGGGTTTAGGGTTTATTTAGGTTTAGGGTTTTTTAGGGTTTTTATTAGTTTAGGATTTAGGGTTTTAAATTAAGTCAGTTTAGGTTTATTTAATTTATTTAGTTTATTTTTATTTTATTTTATTTATTTTATTTTATATTTTTTATTTAGTTTTTTTTTTATTTAGTTTTTATTTTATTTTTTAGGTTTATTTATGTTTATTTTAGTTTAGTTTTATTTTTATTATATTTTTAGGTTTATTTTATTTTTTTTATTTTTTAGGTTTAGGTTTATTCTTTTTTTAGTTTTGGGTTTATTTTAGGTTTTAATTTTTAGTTTTATGCATAGGTTTTTTTAGTTTATTTTATTTAATTTAGGTTTAGGTATAGTTTATTTTAGGTCCAAGTTTAGGTTTTATTTATTTTATTTTAGTTTATTTTAATGGTTTAGTTTATTTTATTTTATTTATTTTTAAGTTTAGTTTTTTTAGTTTTTAGGTTTATATTTATTTATTTTATTTGTTTATTTTTAGGTTTATTTTTTTATTTTTATAAAGTTTTATTTTGTTTAATTTGTTTTATTTTAGGTTTTATTTTATTTAGGTTTTTATTTTTAGGATTCTTTATATTTTTGTTTAGTTTATTTTTATTTATTATATTCATTTTTATTTCTTTTATTTTTTTTTATTTTATTTTTTATGTTTAGGTTTAGGTTTAAGTTTAGTTTAGGTTCATAT
Source organism: Cymbidium sinense (assembly GCA_021442155.1). NCBI lineage: Eukaryota > Viridiplantae > Streptophyta > Magnoliopsida > Asparagales > Orchidaceae > Cymbidium > Cymbidium sinense. The sequence goes on from JAKCPB010001002.1 coordinate 131,740, forward strand.
TTTATTTTATTTTATTTTGTTTTATTTATTTATTTATTTTATTATGTTTTTATTTTATTTAGTTTTAGGTTTAGTTTTGGGTTTAGGGTTTAGAGGTTTAGGTTTGGGTTTGGTTTAGGGTCAGGTTTATGTTTTATGGTTTAGGTTTAGGGTTTATTTTTGGGTTTATTAGGTTTTAGGGTTTATTTTAGGTTTTTTTAAGTTTTAATTATTTTATTTTAGTTTATTTTAGTTTTTATATTTATTTAATTTTGTTTATTTTTATTTTGGTTATTTAGGTTTATTTTTTTATTTTTTTATTTAGGTTTTATTTAGTATTTATTTTATTTTAGGTATTTTATTTATTTATAGTTTTTATTTTATTTTAGGTTTATTTTAGGTTTATTTTATTTTAGTTTTTATTTATTTTATTTAGATTAGTTTATTTTTTATTTTATTTTTAGTTTAGGTTTAGTTTTTTTTTATATTTTTAGGTTTAGGTTTATTTTATTTTATTTTTAGGTTTTATTTATTTTATGTTTAGGTTTTTTGGTTTTATGGTTTAGTTTTTATTTTATTTATTTTAGGTTTTAGTTTTAAGTTTAGGTTTTAGTTTATTTGGGTTTAGGTTTAGGGTTTTTTTTTTTATTTAGTTATTTAGTTTTAAATTTTTTTTATTTTTATTTAAATTAAGTATAGGTTTAGATTTATTTAGTTTTTATATATTGTTTTTATTTATTTTATTTTATTTTATTTTTATTTTTATTTAAGATTATTTTTTTTTTGTTTTATTTTTATTTTTTAAATTTAGTTATTTTTTTATTTTTTTATTTTATTTTATTTTGGTTTATTTTAGTTAGTTTTTTTTTATTTTATTTAATTTTTTTAATTTTATTTTAGGTTTATGTTTTTTTTCATTTAGTTTTATTGAAGATTTATTTTAGGTTTTATTTTTTTAGTTTAGGTTTAGGTTTATTTTTTAGTTTATTTTATCTAGTTTAGGTTTTTAGGTTTAGTTTATTTCATGTTTAGGTTTTGGTTTTTATTTTTTTTAATTTTATTTTATGTTTAGGTTTTTTTTAGTTTAGGGTTTAGATTTTTTTAGGCTTATTTTTTTGGTTTAAGTTTTTATTTTATTTTATTTCATGTTCAATTTATTTTTATTTTTGGTCTTAATTTTATTTTATCTAGGTTTTTTATTTTTTTAGTCTAGTTCAAGTTTTTATTTATTTTATTTTAGTTTAGTTTTTATTTTATTTTTATTTTTTTTACATGTGTGGTTTAGGGTTTATTTTATTTTATTTTGATTAGGTTTATTTTTATTTGGTTTATTTTAGGTTTTATTTTATTTAGGTTTATTAAGTTTATTTGTTTAGTTTATTTTACTTATTTTAGTTTAGTTTATTTTAATTTTATTTTAGGATTTAGTTTTTTTTTAGTTTAGGGTTTAGGTTTTATTTATTATTTATTTTCATTTTATTTTAGTTTAAGTTTTTAATTTATTTTATTTTTTATTTTTGTTTTAGTTTATTTTATTTAAGTTTTAATTTATTTTGTTATTTTATTTATTTATGTTTATTTAGTTTTATTTTATTTTTAGTATTTTATTTTATTTTATTTATTTTAGGTTTAGGTTTATTTTTAATTTATAGTTTTTTTTTATTTAATAGGTTTATTTAGGGTTATAGGGAAGAGAGAGGGTTTAGGGTTTAGAGTTTAGAGTTTAGGGATTAGTTAGGTTTTAGTTTTAGTTTAGTTTTATTTTATATTTAGAGTGTGCAGGTTATGAGGTTTGTTTAGGTTTTAGTTAGTAGTTTAGTTTAGTTTAGTAGGGAGTTAGTTAGTTTATTATTTAGTGTTTAGTTTAGGTTAATGGGTTTAGTTTATTTTTAGTTGGGTTAGTTATTTTGGGTTTAAGGTTTAGGTTTAGGTTCAATGTTAGTTTAAGGTTTAGTTTAAGGTTTTATTTAGGATTTAGGGTTTAGGGTTTGGGTTAACATTTATGGTTTAGGGTTTAGGGTTTAGGGTTTATTTAGATTTGGTTTAGTTTTTTTTTGAAAAAGTTAGAATTTTAGCACCATAAATGGAAAAGATATAATGTCCTCAAAAGTGATAAAGCTTAAAATTCTACTACTAATAGAGCTACAAAAAACCTAAAGAGTTAAACCCCCATCTAAGTATATTAGAAGAAAAAAAGAAAATAGAAGAGAAAAAATAACAACTAAAAAGGATGAGAGCAAAATGACACAGAGTAAAACAAAACAAAGCATGAAAACAAAAAAAGGTTGATTTAGCAACAGTTCATGATTGTTTTGAGAAAGTAAGATAAGCAAGCTCCATAACAACATCAGTAGGGATGACTAAGAAATGACCAAGCCTACAATAAAGTTCCAACCTATGAAAGAATTCAAAAAAAAACCGAAAAGTCATATCTAAAAGGATAAGGATAAAGAGAGCAAAAGAAGGAGGAAAAAAAGGAACTTGCTCAATTAAGATCATCTCAATACAATACATATGAGCATCCAAACTTCATAAGAATGGTTACAATCATATGTAAAGCTACCAAAAGAGGGAGGTGAGTAACATCAAAGCCATCATAGGATACCTAATACCTATAGCCATCCAAGGCAAGCAATCCATAGTGATCCATCCCCGAAAAATAGAGAAAATAACTAGCCAGAGTATTCAAAAACCAACTCAAACCCACAATAGGCCAATCACATAAATCTAGCAACCCAAAAGTTACAACAAGATCATTGGCCAAGCTAATGGAACCAAGAACCACCAAAACCACCACCAACATACACAACAAGGAACAACAAGGCCAAAGGCAGGCGACCAACCACCGAACAAAAAATCCCAATTTAGAAGGATCAACAAAGGTTTGACCATCACAACAAAAGGCTGCAGTAACTTGGCCAAGAAGAAGAAAAAAAACAACAAAGGCATACCAAGATTCTAAGACAACTAAAGTCCTCCCACAAATGCATTAAGTAAAACATCCATAAGGTAGACCGAGAATATCCCATCATTAGTAACCAACAAAGGAAAGATCCCCATCTAAGGAAAAGCAAAAAAAAAACCAAAAACCACACAATAAACAACCAACCAATCCGCCTTCTAGCCACCACCACACGAAAACCCAAAGTAAAGACCAACAACCATCAAGCCAAAATCACCCAAGACAGGAAAATAATAAATCCAACAACAACTACCAATAATAACCCCAAGAATAAGAGAGGAAGGCTAAAGAAGAGGACAAAACCACAAACCAAAAGAAACAAAATTGAATCGATTGCAATCCCAATCAATAAGATAGAGAAAGTAACAACCAAACAAAAACCTCCATAATTCCAAAATGAAGCTGGAGCAGGCCAACCAACATGTCACTAATAGAGCAGGAAAGGGAGGCCAATATAGCCACCCATCCAACCAACCCGACCAACCAAAACATCCAACAAACCCAGCTAGTCAACATAGCCTCTCAGCCAACCACAATAGTAGCAGAAATTCAAAATATGTGAAAAGATCAACAACATCCATCATGCCAAAACCACCCAAGACAACCACAAAAAGGGTAAAATAAACAGACATCCAAAACCCAACCAAAGCAATCAAATTCGATCCGGAGGTGAATAGCTAGCCAAAAAAAAAAATGAGAAAAGACAAGTAAGATAGACTAAAATCCATCCATCAAGAGAAACATAAATATAATAAGAAAAGCACCAAAGCCAACCACAAAAGGTAGGAGAAATATCAATGAGGGCAAGCATCATAACCACAGCCAAGTTAGGCACCAATACACCAAACCAAGTCAATATATCTCAAAGCAAAAGAATTGCCACTAAATAGACTTTAACCATCCAACCAAAAATGACAACAAAAATAAAAGCAGCTGCAGCCAAGAGAGGAAGACCATTATAGGAAGAGGCTAAAATAACAACTAAAAGAAATAATCCCGAACTAGTAAAATTGACCACCAAAACCCAATCCACAAAAAAAGAAAAAATAATAGTCAACAAATAACCTCCACCTTATCAAATCCAATCCAAAATTAAACCACTAGCCCCTCTCGACAAACAATGTGAACTCCAACCAACCAACCAACCCCGGCCAACTAGGCCACCCAACCACCACAATAGAAAATCTAACCCTTAAGGAAGTAACTACGAGATATGGCAAACCACATGAAAATAGCAGGGAAAGCCACCACCCAAATGAAGGTCACCAAAAAATAACCAAGCATAATCACCCAGGCAAAACAACAACCACTAGACCAAAAATACCAAAACAACCTAGGCAAAAAAATAGGAACCACTAAGTAGCAACCACCAGGCCAACCCAAAAGTAAGAGCTCAAAATAAAAACCATGATAGGCCCAAGAGTGAAAATAAGAAATGTCCACAACCCAAAGAGGGTTTACCAAAGGGGAACCAAAAGCAATGACTCATCAAAACCTAACTCAAAAAAACTAAGCCAAAAAAATTATAATATTAGATTAGGTAATCTAGTGTTATCTAGATTAACCAAACCCCTTAAAAGTTTAGGCAAATTTTTATTATCAAATAAAGTGAAATCGGTTAAGTTGGCACCAAAAGTAGCCAAGAAATTTGAATAAGCATTACCTTCAAGAAGGATATGGGAAATTTTATAACAAACTTGAGAAAGATGATTTTCATTATGATTAAGAAGATAAAATAAATTTGCACTTCTTGTTATATTAGAGTTTAGCATGTCAAGAAGCAAGAGCGCATCAACTTCAATCTAAATGTTGAGGAAACCTTTATTCAAACAATTTTTAATAGCTTTGTTGACAGCATAAGCATAGATAGAATGCTTTGAGAGGATAGGCAAAAGCACAAATGATAGTACCTTTAGAATCCCTAAGAATACCACCACACATAATTATGGAAGCAATAAAACCATCAGATTCACTTTAATCAAATTTTCTTTGGGTTTGATCAATGGTTAATCATAGTTCTCTTATATAACAGAAACATCAGGATTTTAGCCACAAATTTATAGCCTATAAAATAAATGTAACTAACAAGATTGGCATAAAATAGAGCATGAATTTTTCTTTGGTTCTAGCTAGGATCCTTTTATGGCTCAGAGGAATACCATGATATTTAGCATCATTTCAGTCCATCTAGATGAACTAGATAAGGGTAATAGCAACTAGAACTTTGATATGACCTTTCATAATTTTTTGGAAACAGACTTGAAGAAGTTGATATATGGAAAGAGAGCCATGAAAGTCATTGGTATTAAATAAATCATCATACCATAACCATAATTTAGAAGAAATAGCACCATTGACAAAAACATGATTAACATTTTCAATATGAAAGTAACAGTAGTACTTCGAAGGAAAATAAAACCCTTTATTTCAAAGCCAAGTGTCCACAAGATTAAAGTTATTCAAAATCCTCCAAGCTAAAACTGAATAAGAAATGGGAATGATATTGTTCCAAAGTTTAATGAAAGCATTAGAGGTTTTTTATCTCTAATAAAATTCAAACCTCTTTAAGAACAAAATCACCATTGTAAGAAAGCTTAAAGAGAATTTGGTTGTTTGTTAGAAAATAGGGATATTTCTAAAGTTATCTAAAAGTGAAATAGGGATATAATTCTCAACTTTGTTATTGTTCCAAGTGTCATTATGCTAGAAAGAGTTAACTTTGATAGCTACAGTAGAGTGGGTAGATAAAAGGGTGTCAATAGAGCCATTTGCCAATCCAATTATCTTTTCCAAGAAAAAAAAGAACTGAATGAATACCTAAGATATTAAGGGTTCAACAACCCATTTAATGGAGCAAAGCCATTTCCAAACTGAGAGTCACCAACTTTATAAGCATAAGAGGGTGTTTACCTTGGCAATTTTTTTCATCATAAAATTAGCCCAAAGGCTACCATTATTTCTAAAATTCCACTAGAGCTTATGAGAGAAGGCAGTAATAACTTCACAAATCGGTTTGCAACTGAGACAACTTTCACCCAAGGGACCACATCATTTATGCCAAGAAGTCCAATGCATTATTTTAGTAGAATTATTGGATCCCCAAAAAAATTTATTAAGCAAGCGATCAATTCTGATAAGAGTAGCATTAGTGGGGATAATAGTTTGAATCAAATAAAGAGGCATTGAATTGAGAGTGCTTTTAAGAATAGTGAGCCTACCACTAAAGTAAAGTAAAAAATTCCCAAACAAAATTTTATTTAAATTTTTTTGAACTCATCAAAAGATGGGATTGTTTGGACCTTTAAAAGAGGAGCACCCAAGTACTAAAGAGGAAGGTGTTGATGTTTAAAGTTAGTGATATGTAGGATTTGATTAATTTTATTATTGGAGATGCTTGAAGAAGTAATAAAATAACTTTTGCTATCATTAATAGATAAACCACTTTCTCTACCAAATTTATTTAAAAAAATCTTGAGATTCTTGATATGATGAATAGAAGCATTGCAGAAAATAATAAAATAATCTACAAAGCTAAAATGAGAAACTAGAAATCCACCAAGAGTTCTGTAATATATACTAGGATTATTTTAGAATAAATCATTGATGCTCCTAGATAAGTACTCAACAACAATAATAAATAATGTAGGAGATAGAGGATCCGCTACCTTTGGCCATGAAAAGATGGAAAGAAGCCCAAGGCATCCCCATTAAGCAAATAGAAAACCATGCATTATTAATACAATTTTTAATAAGAAAGATAAATTTATCAGAATACCCAAAAAAATTTAGAATGTGGATAAGGAAATCCCAAGAGATATTGTCAAAAGTTTTTAGTAATATCTAATTTGAATGAATGTTGCCACCTCGTCTTAGCATCTAGAGATCATGAATAATTGGTGAGCAAGTAGAATATTATCAGAAATAGATCTACCTCTAACAAAACTAATTTGTTTTAGAGAGATAATCCTATGAAGTAAAGGATTGAGCCTGTTGGTCAGAATTTTGGAAATAACTTATTGAAGAAAGTGCAAAGACTAATAGGTCTAAAATCACTCCGATAGTACATATTATCTTTCTTAGGTATGAGAATAATAAAAGTGGTAGAAAAATATCTACGAGAAGGATTACCATTAAAAAAATCAACCACAGCCTCAACCAAATCATTTTTAATAATAGACATTTTTGAAAAAAAGTTGGGTAAACCCTGACTAGTAATAGAATCTATGCTATTAAGAACTTTAAAATTTCCTCTTCATTAGGTACAATAGTAAGCAAATCATTTTCATTATTGGTTATAATAGAAGGAATAAAGTGTGATTTAGAAATAACTTCATAAGAGAAACACTTATTAAGCATATTTTTAAAGTAATTAATGGTCAAATCCTTAATAACATTATTCTCCATAATCCATTCTCCATTGTCATCATTAAGGTTCTAAATATTATTTAAAGAGCTCTTTTTATTAACTAAAGCATGGAAATATCTAGTATTTTTGTCACCATCCACAATATGTTTGTTAGTAGGTATTTGGTGCCAATAAGTCTCTTTCATATTTTGAAAATTAACAATTTTATCTTTTGCCTCAGTTAAGTCCTTAATCTTAGTAAGATCAGACATAACAAAGACTTAAAGATGACAAACCAATTTTTTCATTTCTTTGATATCAGCAAAAAGGTTTTTTAAAATAATGGTTGTTCCACTAACCCAGATTTTGTTTACGTATTTTAAGCTTAAACCAATCATCCCCATAATCAAATTGTCAGGATGTAAGGGAGCTTTCCAATTATTAGCCACAACATTGAAGAAATCAATATGCTGAATCCACATGTTCTAAAATCTCAAATGAAAGAAATTTTTTAATCTTTTAGAGTTATCTTTAATAAAAACCAAAAGAGGATCATGATCCAATAAGGTTATGCTTAAATGTTCGATAAATGAAATAGGCCATTGAGTAATCCAGAGAGCATTAAAAAGAATCTCATCCAACCTTTGCCAAAGTCTATAGTTTTGCCAAGTAAAATTTGAACTCTTAAAGACCATATCAATCAAATTGCAATCAAGGATCATATTGGAAAAGTCTTCCATGGAATGAATATTAGGAGAGTAACCACCACTTCATTTAGAAGAGAATAAAATTGTATTGAAATCCCCACCAATAAACCAACATTTATTAATAGAGGTAGCAAATTCATCAAATTTTCCCAAAGAAGATTTCTACCAGATCTATTACAAGATGCATGACAAAAGAGCCCAAAGGAAAATAGTCACCATAAGATATTTGAGCATTGACAACTTGTTGAAAATCATCAAGAATAGAAACCTCAACAAAATTATTCCAAAAATACCAAATTTTATTACTAAAATTAGAGAAAAATTTATTGAAACCGATCACTCTAGCAACATGGTTAATTTTGTTTGCATGAATAAAATGCTCCAAAATAATAAGTAAAGAAATATTATTATACACAAAGGTTTCTAATAAGGTTACAAATAGAAGGGTATCGATCCCTCTAACATTCCAAATAAGAAAATTAAACATAAGGAAATAAAAAAAAGGGTTAAGAAAAGGTTAATTAAGAGAGGAGAGGGAGGTCATAGATCTAGTGTTTTGGACAATTTGGGAGGAAGTTTTAATAGTTTTTTTCTTTTTAGCATGATACATTTGGAAACCATTTCCTTTTCCCATAGAATCATCATCGAGAAGGATTTAGCAACATTAGTCAATAGATTTAGGGAAGTCTCTTGTATAGAAGTTCTCCTTCTTCCAAGCCAAATTTATTAAAGGCAAATGAGCATTAGGTATAGAAATAAGGGAGCTAAAAGATTTATTAAGAAGGCAAGTTTGAACATCTAGCCCTTCTTCCAATGATTAGTAGACAATACCAAATCTTTTGAGAATTTAAATCATTCTAACTAAAGTAAAGTCGGTTTTAAAATTGAATATCATCAGAAACCAAAGCCATAATCTCCATTGAATTAAAATGATGCATAACATTGATATCCTAATTAATATTTTCAATTAATGCTTCATTTTCGTCAATCAAAATTGGTAAGGATGCGGGGATTGACTCAGAGGAAAAAATCATCATCCAAAAGTTTAGAGAAATTATTATTTTGCACATTAGAAACCTTAAATTCCATAGAAGAAATAAGAGGTAAAACTTATTATTCAATGAACATTCAATGAATTAACTTTTGATATTTAATAATGGTCACTAGGGTTAGGAATAATAGTTTTAACAAGAATTTTCTTTTTTAGGTGAGCATGTAGAATGAAACATTCATAATTATTGCCCATGGATTTTACAATGAGAACAAAAAGGGAAATTTTCAAAATTAACTTTTTGCATATAACCATAATTTTAGATCCCAATCAGATTTTTTTGGGGTGTTTCTTTGTAATGTCCAATTCAAGGATTCATAGGATTGAGATTTTGTAGTATTGATTAATTTGTAAACCAACCAAATAAAGCACCCACAAAAGGAACTCATTAATGAAATAAATTTGCATATTGGGAGAGAAATCCAAACAAGAATGAATGGGGATTCTTCCCTAATATCAAATAGTGGAGTCCATTTCAGCAACCTCATTTGACAATTGAAAACAAAATAAGAATGATGAGAAAAAACATATGAGTAATCCAAATCGTTCATGAATATAATCAAAATGTGGTGGGGATCAATTAAACTAGTCGTAGAAGCACTTGAAATTTTTAGACTATGAAGGAAAGAGTGAATCTTTGGGGTAAGAATGAAAGAAAGTTAAGGACGTAGTCAACGTGAGCTGATGTCTCATGCTTACTAGGAATTTAGGTTTATTAGATTTAAGGGTTCAGGTTTATTATTTAGTTTACTTTAGGTTAAGGGTTTAGGGTTTAGGGTTTAGGTTTTAGGGTTTATACTTTTAGTGTTTAGGGTTTAGGTTAGGGTTTTGGGATTAGGGTTTAAGGTTTAGGGAGTAGGATTTATGGTTTAGGTTTTTTTTTTTGTTTAGGGTTTAGGGTTTAGGTTTAGGTTAGTTTTAGGGTTTTAGGATTTAGGGTTTAAATTTTAGGTTTAGGGTTTAGGTTTTGTTTAGGTTTTAAGGTTTTGGTTTTTTTTAAGAGAACAAATTGATTCAACATTTCTTCTTTTTGATTTCATCAAGTAACACACACAAGTTTTGTAAGACACAAGTGACAACATAGATCAAGAATGAGCACAGAGAAAATCAAAACTTAGATAACTAAAATCATCTCTATAAAGACACAATTCCATAAGTAGTGATCATTATATTTTTCTAGTTTCCTCAACCACCAAGGTCTCGAGTAGTTGGATCCACCTCATCTCTGATCTCCCTCACCACCACCATGTAACCTTTGTCACTCTTCCTCTATTACCACCCTTTAACCACCACCTCCATGTCCACCAACACCTCCAGATCCCCCACCACTACTGCGATAATTGCTGCCTCCACCTTCGCCTCCACTATCAGATCTAAATTGAGCCTTGTTGATGATGATGTTCCTTTCATCAAGGTTCTGTCCATTCTTAGTGTTTAGGTTTAAGTTTATTAGGTTTTAGGGTTTAGATTTATTTTTTAATTTATTTAATTGCTCTAGGTTTAGGTTTAGGGTTTAGGGTTTAGGGTTTTAGGGTTCTACTTTTAGGGTTTAAGGTTTAGGGTTAGGGTTTAGGGTTTAGGGTTTTGAGTTTAGGGTTTAGGGTTCAGGGTTTAGGGTTGTAAGTTTAGTGTTGTATGTCTAGGATTTAGGGTTTAGGGTTTAGGAATTATGGTTTATGGTTTTTTTAACAAATTAAGTAAACTAGTTGGTTTAGGTTTATTTAGTTTACTTTAGGTTTTAGGGTTTAGGGTTTAGGTTTTAGGGTTTATGCTTTTAGGGTTTAGGGTTTAGAGTTAGGGTTTAGGGTTTAGGGTTTATGGTTTATTGTTGTAAGTTTAGTGTTGTAGGTTTAAGGTTTTGGTTTTAGGGTTTAGGGTTTAGGATTTAGGGTTTAGGGTTTGGATATTTTTTTTTTAATTTTTTTATTTTTATTTTAATGTTTAGGGTTTAGGTTTATGGTTTTAGGTTTGGGGTTTAAGGATTGAGGGTTAACAGTTTAGGGTTTAGGCTTATAAATTTAGGGTTTTGGGTTTGTTTTAGGGTTTAGGAATAAGGTTTAGTGTTAGGGATTTTATTTATTTTAGTTTTTTTTTTTTATTTTTAGGGTTTAATGTTTAGGTTTATGGTTTATGTTTTAGTTTAGGTTTATTTTTAAATTATGTAAATTGGTATATTTAGGTTTTTCTAGTTTATTTGGTTTATTTTTTATTTATTTTATTTTATTTTATATTTTATTTTTATCTAGTTTTATTTTGTAGTTTTATTTAGTTTCTTTTAGGTTTATTTATTTTAGTTTAGGTTTTTTATTTTAATTTATTTTTTAGGTTTAGGTTTAGGATTATGTTCATTTTTTACTATAGCTTTATTTTTATTTTTTATTTTTGGTTTAGGTTTTATTTTTTTTTTATATTTTAGGTTTAGGTTTTAATTTTTTTTTTATGTTTAGATTTTAGGTTTTTATTTTATGTTTATTTTTAGGTTTTATTTTTTAGTTTAGGTTTAGTTTTATTTTTAATTAATTTTTATTTTATTTTATTTAGGGTTTAGGTTTAGTTTATTTTAGGTTTAGGTTTAGGTTTTATATTTTTTAGTTTAGTTTATTTTAGTTTAGGTTTAGGTTTTTTTTTTTTGTTTAAGATTTAGGTTTTATTTATTATTTACTTTTAGCTTTATTTTTTAGGTTTAGATTTTTAGTTATTTTTTATTTTATTTTAGTTTGGATTTATTTTTTTCATTTAGCTTTTTTTTATTTATGTTTTCTATTTATTGTTTAGTTTATTTTTTATTTAGTTTATATTTTAATTTCTTTTATTTTAGTTTAGTTTTATTTTTTATTTTAATATATTTTTTAGGTTTTGGTTTTAGTTTATATTTTATTTTATTTTATTTAGGTTTATGTTTATTTATTTATTTATTTTATTTTTTGGTTTTATATAGTTTAGGTTCGAGTTTTAGGGTTTAGGGTTATGTTTTTTTATTTTTTAATTTTTTAATTTTTTAATTTTAGGGTTTAAGATTTATGGTTTAGGGTTTAGCTATTAAGTTTTAGGTTTAGGGTTCAAGTTCTAGTTTCGGGTTTAGGGTTTTTTGAATTTTTTTGATAGAGAACAAATTTAGATTCAACATTTCTTTTTTTTTTATTTCATCAAACACACCAAGTTTTCTAAGACACAAACAATGACATAGATAAAAAATTAACACGCATAGAGAAAATTAAAAACCCTAAATAACTAAAATCATCTCTACTGTAAAGACATGGTTCCATATGCACCAGATTGGATCAACCATTCTTCAATTTTGGCATCTCCCATCAGAACCACCCCAGCCTCTCAAGTTATCGGATCCACCATCATATCCTCGATCTCTCCCTCTGCCACCACCACGGCTGTAACCTTCATCAGTCCTCCCACCTCCATAACTACCGCTGCTCCAACAACCTCCTCCATATCCACCAGTGCCTTCAGATCCCCCACCACCACTATGGTAGTCGCTACCTCTACCTTCACCTCCACCGCCAGATCTAGACTAAGCTTAGTTGATGGTGATGTTCCTGATGTCAAGGTTCTGCACATTCTTAGGGTTTAGGTTTATGTTTAGGTTTATTAGGTTTTAGGGTTTAGGGTTTTTTTTAAATTATTTAGTTACTTAGGTTTAGATTTAGGGTTTGAGGTTTAGGATTTAGGGTTTAGGGTTTAGTGTTTAAGGTTTAGGATTTAGAGTTTTAAGGTTTATAATTTTAGGGTTTAGGTTTAGGTTTAGGGTTTAGGGTTAGTTTTAAGGTTTAGGGTTAGTTTTTTTCAAAAAACATTTCTTTAATTTTTAATTTTTTAAAAATTAAGTAAAAGTTTAGGTTTATTTAGTTTATTTTATTTTATTTAGGTTTATTTTATTTTTTATTTAGTTTAGTTTATTTAATTTAGATTTTTTTTATTTAGTTTAGATTATTATTTTAGTTTATATTTTAGGTTTAGGTTTAGGTTTTAGTTTAGTTTATTTTTCTTTATTTTTAGGTTTACATTTGGTTTGGTTTAGGTTTTTTATGTCCTTTTAGGTTTAGGTTTTAGGTTTTATTTTTGGGATAATTTATTTTGTTTTCGTTTAGGTTTAGGTTTGGGTTTATGTTTATGTTTTAGTTTAGATTTTTTTTTTATTTTATTTTACTTAGGTTTAGGTTTTAGGTTTTAGAGTTTAGGTTTAGGGTTTAGGGTTTAAGTTTAGGGTTTATTGTAGGTTTTAGGATTTTGGTTTAGGGTTTTAGGGTTAGGGTTTTCATTTTTTTTTATTTTTAGGATTTAGGTTTAGGGTTTAGGTTTTTTGGTTTAGGGTTAGTTTTAGTTTTTTAGGGTTTTGGTTTTTAATAGAATAATTTCAAATTCAACATTTCTTCTTTGTATTTCATCAACCAAGTAGTTTTCTAAGACACAATGACATAGATAAAATAAACACGAAAAAAAATAAAACCTTGATACTAACCATCATAGTGTAAAGACATCATGTAGGATCGGATCTTCGTTCTTTAGTTTCTAGTTCCATCAAAACTATCGTGGCCTCTCGAGTAGTGGGATCCACCATTATATCCCTGATCTCTCCCTTCGTCACCATTACGGATGTACCCTCCATCCACTCATGCCCTCCAAACACCCCTCAGACCACCTCCATATCCACCGGCACCTCAGATCCCCACACCACTCGATAACCGCCACCTCTCCACCTCTAGGTCCTGAGCGTTGACGGTGATGTTCATCATGGCATTCTTAGAGTTTAGGTTTATTAAGTTTTAGGGTTTTAGGTTTTTTTTTAATTTATTTAATTTAGGTTTTTTAGGTTTATGGTTTAGGATTTAGGTTTAGGGTTTAGGGGTAGGGTTTTTAGGGTTTATTTTAGGGTTTAGGTTTAGGGTTTAGCATTCAAGGTTTAGGGTTTTTTTTTAGGGTGGTAGGGGGGGTTGTTTAGGTGTAGTGTTTAGGTTTATGGTTTTAGTTTAGTTAGGTTTTTTTTTAAATTTTTTTAAATTAAGTAAACTTGTAGGTTTAGGTTTATTTGTTTATTTTTATTTTTATTTTTTTTTATTTTATTTGTTTATTTTATTTATTTATTTTAGTTTATTTTAGGTTTACTTACTTTAATTTAGATGTTTATTTTAGTTTTTTTTTTGGATTAGATTTTTAAGTTTACTTTTAGTTTAGTTTTTTTTTTTATTTTTTAGGTTTAGGTTTTATTTTTTATTTTAAGTTTAGATTTAGGTTTTATTTTATGTTTTTTTAGGTTTTGGTTTTAAGTTTTATTTTAGGTTTATTTTAGGTTTAGGTTTATTTTAGTTTATTTTATTTTTTTAGTTTATGTTTAAGTTTAGGCTTAGTTTATTTTAGGTTTAGGTTTAGGTTTTATTTATTAAAGTTTAGTTTATTTTAGTTTAGATTTAGGTTTAAGTTTATTTTTTAGTTTAGGGTTTTAATTAATTTTTTAAGTTTTATATTTTGGTTTAATTTTTAGGTTTAAGTTTTATTTAGTTTTAATTTTATTTTATTTTTAGGTTTATTTTATTTTTATTTTAGGTTTATGTTTTATTTAGATTTTAATTTTAGTTTAGTTAAGGTTTTAATTTAATTTATTCTATTTATATTTTTTTATTTTATTTTCTTTTTTTGGTTTAGGTTTAAGTTTATATTTAGGTTTAGATTTTAGTTTATGTTTTTATTTTTTATTTATTTTATTTTATTTTGGTTTATGTTTTTTACTTATTTTATTTTTTAGGTTTTAGTTAGTTTAGGTTTAGGTTTTAGGTTTTAGTTTATTGTTTAGTATTTAGGTTTATGGTTTAGGGTTTAGGGTTTGGGTATAGGGTTTATGTTTTAGCTTAGGATAGGGTTTTAGGTTTATGGTTAGGGTTTAGCGTTTAGGGTTTTAGGGTTTAGGGTTTTATGATTTAGGGTATAGGGTTTAGTTTAGGTTTAGGGTTAGTGTTTTTTATTTTGTTTACTTTCTTTTTTTATTTTTTATTTAAAATTTAAGAGTAGTTTATTTTATTATTATTATTTTGGTTTATTTTTTATTATTTTTATTATATATATTTTATTTTATTTTATTTTATTTTAGGTTTAGTTTTTTTTTATTTTTTTAGTTTTTTAGGTTTTATTTATTTTATTTTGTTTAGTTTTTTGTTCTTTTAGGTTTTATTTAGGTTTATGGTTTAGATAGTTATAGGTTTAAGTTTAAAATTTTTAAGATTGTAGAGATAAATTAAAATAGAATTTGCTCATATATAAGAGAAAATGAGGTAAAATTAATGAAGAAATGTTTTAAGAAACCAAAAGAAATTTAGGAGTTTTTTTAGAGAATGGAAAAAGGTATTAAATAGTTATTATAAAGGTATAGAAGAATAGTCATTATTTTAGGTTTAGGAAATTATTTACCCAATATAAATGTGAGTACTATAAGAGGAATAAGGGGGAGGGGGTAATATTAAAATTAGTTAATTAAGTTTAGTAGAAAATAATTTTGATTTTAATGAGAATTAATTACAAAATAAAATAAGTATAAAGTAAAAGTAATAGACATTTTTTTATTGGTTTTCCAAACCAAAATAGTTTACACTAGCCACCATGGTAGGAATGTAAATAAAAATTCTTACAAAAGTACTCTATAAGGTAGTATGTATAAAATGTAGTTTTAGTAATATAAATTTTTACAAAAGAAAAATACAAAATAATAAATAAATTTACTAAAATATCCAATTCAAAATGATCTCACAACTTATAAATGATACTTACAACTTATTTTGGCAAGATAAAATGCTCACTTAATATTGATAAGAAATAATAAAATAAATATCTTAAAGTGATCTTACTAAGATGTTTATGTTATTACAATTTGTATTAATATAAATATGATTTGAAAATAAATTCACAATATACAATAAAATAAATTTCAGCAAGGAATAATTTGTTTTGTTTTCAAAAGATTTATTTAAATTAAAAAAATAATGATTAAAATAAATATATGATAGATCTAAAGTAGTAAACTTTTAATTAAAATGAGAGATCTAGCAAATATGAAAATAATTTCAGCATAATAATTTAATTTAAAATGCTTAAAATATACTTCTGAATAATATTTCAAAATAAAGATTAATGAAGAAATGTTTTAAGAAACCAAAAGAAATTTGTAGGAAGTTATTTCAACAAGTTGAAATAGATCTACAAACTATCACAAGGGTTTTTAAAATGATTGAGAAACTTTGATGTGAAATAATGTCCAAAGACTATTCCACCAAAAGTATAAATTGGAAAGAATAAATAGATGGTGAAAATAGCATGAACAACTAAAAAGGATTGAGATCAAGAAAATATAAGATGTTGAAGATGTTGAAGCTTCCAAACCAAAGATTTGATCTTGAATATTTGGAGAAACTTGGAAGGAAAATCTAAGAAATTTTCTCTTAGATTTAGAGATTTTAATTTTGAATGAGGAATATTTTATGAAGAGAATGAGGGCTATTTATAGGCAAGAAGGTCATTTTGAATTATTTCAAAAAAATATTATTCTAACATCATTATCATCTAATAATTTAATATTCAATAAAATATAATTTATATTAAATAAATATTAAATTTAAGAAGCCAAAATTTGGCTATTCACATGGGCAAGTCAAAAAATAATATAGCTCTTAATATATTCAAAGCATGTAACATGCATTCATTATTAAAATCTAATGTTTGAAAAGTCATAAATTCAATTTTAATCAAGCGTGGGTCATGTAACCTATCAAAGTAAAGGAAAAAAATCCAAGGAATGGAGAGATGAAAACAGATATAAATTCCTTGATTATAAAATGACTTTGGCTAAAATTTTCACATATTTTTGTAAATTTTGAAATATGATATTTAAATATTATGATAAAATTTATCTATATAAATATATGTTGTTATCATATAACCTTCAAATTAAATTAAATATATAATTATATTAAGTAAATAAAATAATTACACTTAATAGTCATAATTTATTATCATTTATTATTTTGACAATTAAAATGCTATGTATGAAACATATAATTGAATGTTAATTAGATAGAGATTTATATAAATTAACCTCATTAAAATAATATGTTAAGTTGTGAGTAAATTGATTCATGCCAATGAACTCATATAAATTTCTAAGATAGTTATAAATGGATATAACCTAAAATATTGTATCTTGAGCTTCCCATTATCTATTTTGATCTATCTTTCATTCTTCTACTCTTGCAATTTCTCTCAAACATATAGATGTATTGGATATGTAATTAGCAATTGATATATAACACATAAAAATATTCATTAGAACATCCAAACATTCATTTGTTATCATCAAAATTGATCGATTGAACATGAGGCTCATTAAGCCAACATAGAAAACCCAAGTTAGTGTAAAACAACAACACTCATCAAACCAAAATCATGTAAACGGTAAGGAAAGGGTAGAAAGCGGTAGTTGCCAAACCCAACCAAGGAAAAAGAAAATCCAATCCAAGTAGAAAAAAGCCGACAAAGATGAAAAGTACAAAGTAAGATAGACTACAAGCCAACCAAGTACAATAAAGGCACCCTAGGCTAACTAAATACAAACAATCTTCAACTATCCAAGACATATCCAAATCCAAAGCCAACCAAAAGGAAGGCAAATAGGAGGAGGTTAAAACCAACAAAAAACAAAATAAACAAAAATGACCACCAAGCCCAATCAACAAAATAGAGAAAATAATAGCCAACCAACAGCCTCCATGATGCCAAAATCAAGCTAGAGATAAACTGCCAACAACCCCCCAGATCAGTCACCAACAAAAAATGAAGAAAATAGTAAAAACAAAGAGCCATCCAAATAACCCAACTAGCCAAAATTGCTAGCCAACAAACCAACCACTACCACCACTAGCCAAAAAGGTAAAACCCATATAGAAAGAAAAACCTATAACATAGTCACAACCCAAAGGAGGATATAAAAATACCCAAGGGAAAATTATATGTTAAAGAGATAGATGCCAAACTAAAAATACAGAACAACCTAGGGCACTTACAATAATCACCAGGATAGCAAAACCAGGCTAATTCAAAAGTAAGAGATCAAAAAGATAACCCAAACAATAAGAGAAAATAAGTTGATAACACAAGAGGGTTTAACAAAGGCAAACAAAAGCAAAGGCTCATCAAAACCAATAAAATAAACTAAGCTAAGAAATTATAATCTTAGATAAGGCAATCAATTATTCAGATTAACCTCTTAATAGTCTAGGCAATGTTTGGTTGTCAAATAAAGTGAACTCACTTAGGTTGGCAACTAAATTAGCCAGGAAATCAGCACAAGCATTACCTTCACGAAGGATGTGGGAAAATTTAAAACATATTTGAAAAAGCATATTTTTTGTATGATTGAGTAAAAATATTTAGCATTCTCAATTCTATTGGAATTAAGAATGTAAAGAAGTAAGAGAGCATCAACTTCAAACCAAATGTTGAGAAAACCTCTAGTCAAACAAGTTTCAATAGCTTTATTAACAACCATAAGCTTAGCAAAAAAATAATAGAATAGGCTTTGAGATGATAGGCAAAAGCACAAATGACAACACCTTTAGAATCCCTAAGGATACCACCACAACTATTTTTATTGGAAGCTACCAAACCATCAGTATTCACTTTAATCAATTTGTCTTTAGGTTTGATCCAATGGATAATCTTAGCACATTTATAAGGGTCCAAGTCAGAAAGAATGATATTCAATTTTTTAGCCACAAATTTATAGCCTCTAAATTGAATGTTACTAATAAGATTGGCATTAAACAAAGCATGAATTTTATCTTTAGTTTTAGCGGATCCTTTTATGGTTCATAGAAGTGCCATGATATTTAGCATCATTTCTATCCATCTAGAAAAAATCGGGAAGGGAATAACAATTAAAACTTTGATATGACCTTTCCAAAATTTTTTTGAAACAAACTTCAAGAAGTTGATATAAAGAAAGAGAACCATGAAAATAATTGGTATTAAATAAATCATCATACCAAAGCCATAAATAGAAGTAATAACACCATTGACAAAACATGATTTACATTTTCAATATGAAAACAACAATAACATTTTAATGGTCAATAACCCTTTTGTCCAGAGCAAAGAGTCCACTAGAATAAAGTTATTCAAAGTCTTCTAAGCTAAAATAAAATAGGAAATGATAATGATATTGTTCCAAAGTTTAATAAAGACATTGGAGGGGTTCTACTTAACTCTAATAAAATTCCAAACCTCTTTAAGAACAAAATCTCTATTATAAGAAACCTTAAAAAGAATTTGATCATGTTAGTTAGAAAAAATGGAGATATTTCTAAAATTGTCAAAAAGAGAAATAGGGATATAATTCTCAAGTTTACTCATTCCAATTATTATAAGCCAAAAGAGTTAACTTTGGTAGCAGTAGAATGGGTAGATAAAAGGGTGTCAATGGAGCCATTGCTAAGTTGTCTTGCCAAAGAAAGAAGTACCCGAATGAATACTACAAGATATTAAGGATTCGACAACCCATTTAATGAAGCAAAGCATTTTCCAAATTGAAGAGTCACCAAATTTATAATCACAGATAAGAGGGTGTTTACCTTAGCAATATTTTTTCCATTATAAAATTAACCCAAAGGCTATCATTTTTTCTAAAATTCCACCATAGCTTATGAGAGAAAGTGGTGATAACTTCACAAATAGGTTTGCAACCTAGAGCACCTTCACCCAAAGGACAACAACATTTATGCCAAGATGTCCAATGCATTCTTTTGGTAGAATTATTGGAGCACCAAAAAGAATTATTAAATAAGCGATCAATTTTGAAGAGAGTAACATTAGTGCGGATAATAGTTTGAATCAAATAGAGAGGCATTGAATTGAGAGTTCTTTTAAGAAATGTGAGCCTACCACCAAAGGAAAGTAAATGGAATTCCCAAACATAAATTTAATTTAAAAGTTTTTAAATTAACTTAGCAAAGAGATGGGATCTATTTCTAATCATATTAAGTAAAGGAATAAGTTGGTTAGAATTTTGAAATCAACTTATTGAAGAAGTGATATGAGAAAAGTCTAAAATCACTTTAGAAGTTTGGATTATCTTTCTTAGGTATGAGAATGATGTAAGTACCATAAAATATCTGAAAATACCATTAAAAAATCAACCACAACCTCAATCAAATCATTTGTTGAACCAATATTTTTGAAAAAATTGAGTTGTGAAACCCTCCATACTAACAACATATATTCATGCTATTGGGACTTAACATTTTCATCTTTATTAGGAAATGGTAAGCAAATCATTATCATCATTAGTAATAAAGAAGGAATCAAATTCAATTTAGAAATAGCTTATCTAAAGTAATTGATACCAAATCATTATTCTCCATAATCCAAACACCATTATCATCTTTAATTTTTTTGAATATTATTTGAAGATCTCTTTTTTTATTAATAAATGAAAATATATTATTCTATCACCATCCTAATATGCTTACAAAAACTTTTTTTTGGCATAAGTAAGTCTCTTCCATATTTTAGAAGTTAACAAGTTTGTCTTTAATCTTAGAAGGATGCATAAATTTCAAGATCACAAATAATTCTTCCATATCTTTAATATTAGTAGAAAGGTTATTAAAATATTGCCATAACCCAAATTTTGTTTAATTCTTTTAAGTTTAAACCAAAGTATATTCATCCCCATAAACAAATTATCAAGATGTAAAACTTTCCAATTATTATACAACATCAAAAGAATCAATATTTGAATTCATGTAAGAGGATTTATGTAATCTATTAGAATTATCTTTAATACTAGAGAACACCATACAAGGTTTTACTTAAATGATCAGCAGTAATAGGCCATTGGTAATCCAATGAGTATTAAATGAATCAAGTCCAATTTTGTCAAATTAGTTTTTCCAAGTATAATTAAAACCCCAAAGCCAATATCAATCAAATTACAATCAAGGATCATATTGGAAAAATTTTCATGGAATGAATATTAGTAGCCATCTTCATTCAAAAGAGATTAAAATAGTGTTGAAATATACCCATAAACAAATGTTTGTTGGCCAAAGTCAAAATTTCTCAAATTATCCCAGAATATTTCTACCATCTATAGTAGGATGCATAAATAAAAAGCCCAAAACATAGTCACCATAAGATTTGAACATTGACAACTTGTTGAAAATCATTAATAATTAAACCTCAATGAAATTATTCCAAAACACAAAATCTTATTACTAACATTATAGAAAATTTTATTGAAATGGTCATTCTAGCAACATGGTTAATTTTTTTTGCATGAAAACTTGAATAATAAGTAAATAAATATTATGAATAAACAAGATTTCTAGTATGATTACCAATAGAGAGAATTGATCCCTCTAACATTCCAAATAAGAAAATTAAAAATAAGTAAAATAAAAAGAGTTAAGCAAAGGTTAATTAGTGACAGATCAGTGTTCTTGGACAATTTGGGAGAGTAAGTTTTAACACATTTTTTCTTTTTAGCATGAAAAGTTTGAAA
This sequence comes from Cymbidium sinense, assembly GCA_021442155.1. Classification (NCBI taxonomy): domain Eukaryota; kingdom Viridiplantae; phylum Streptophyta; class Magnoliopsida; order Asparagales; family Orchidaceae; genus Cymbidium; species Cymbidium sinense. The sequence continues at coordinate 153,337 of JAKCPB010001002.1, forward strand.
ACCATTTTCTTTTCCCCTTAAGTCATCATCCAAGTGAGATGTAGTAACATTGCTCACAAATTTAGGAGAATTCTCCAAGTGTTTGGAGGGGACTCTTCCAAATCCATATTAAGTTGAAAAAGGATTAACATGAATATCAAGATTAAAATAGAGATGAAATCATTTTAAAGCACAACAATTAAATCTAGATTAGAAATATTTTTATAGATGTAAAAATCTTCATTTAAAAGCTTCATTTTCATTGGTCAAAGATGGCATAGATGCAGGAATAAAATCAAAGGAAATAGAATCCTCTTCTAATAACTTTGAAAATTTATTATTCTCTGCATTATAAATTTTCAAATTCAAAGAAGGAAAAAGAGGTAAATCATCCTTCCCATTTTGAAAATCAATTGAATCTACATAAACAGTAGGTGTTGAAACTCGTTCAAGGATTAACCTCGATATCAATGAATCCGTCAATATAGCCTTTTACCATTCTTAGGCCAATTTTTAAACATAAGTAGCAATCAATGGGTAGGAACAACATTCTCTTTAAGGATTTCATTTTTTCTCATAGATTTCATTTTTTAAGTGGGATAAAGAATAAAACATTACAAATTGTAATGACCATGAATTTTATAGTGGGAACAAAATGAAAGGTTCTCCAATTCAACCTTCAAATACCATACTTTTGAGCCAATCAAACTTAGAGTATTTTAGTTATGTTTAATTGAGGATAGCCACATAAGGTGAATCATTTGGTGGTATTCAGTTGAAAAGGTGACCAAATAAAGCCCCAACGATAAAAAGCACATGATGGGTAACAAAATGAATGCAAATTTTAGGAAGTGATAACCACACAGGGATTTTAGGAAGTGAGAACCACACAAAATGAATGCAAATTTTAAGTGTTTAGGGTTTAGGGTTTATGGTTTGGTGTTTAGGGTTTAGGTTTAGGGTTTAGCATTTCAAGATTTAGGGTTTAGGGTTTAGGGGTTTAGTTAGGTTTTTTTAATTTTAAATTTTTAATACTCAATTTTTTCAATTTTTTATTTTTTTAAATTAGTAAGCAGTAGGTTTAGGTTTATTTAGTTTATTTAGTTAATTTTTTTATTTATTTTATTTTAAATTTTTATTGGGTATATTTTTTTAATTTAAATTATTTATTAATGTGGGTTTTCATTTAGTTTAGGTTTAGGTTTATTTTTAGTTTGTTTTTATTTTTTTATTTTTTTATTTAGGTTTTATTTTTTCTTATTGGGTTTGGTTTTGGTTTTTATTTTATTTTCTTAGGTTTATGATTTTGATTTTTTATTTTAGGTTTATATTTAGGTATTATTTCTTTTAGTTTAGGATTTGGTTTATTTTTAGTTTTTTTTAATTTATTTTGGATTTAGGTTTAGTTTATTTTAGGTTTATGTTTAGGTTTTATTTATTTTAGTTTAGTTTATTTTAGTTTAGATTTAGTTTTTTTTTTTAGTTTTGGGTTTAGTTTTTTTAATTAATTTTATGCTTTATTATAAGGTTTACTTTTTTGGTTTATGTTTTTATTTTTATTTAATTTTATTTTAGCTTTATTTTTTTTAGGTTTAGATTTTATTCTATTTAGGTTTATTATTTTTTATTTTAGTTTAAGTTTTTATTTATTTTATTTTAGTTTAATTTTTATTTTATATTTTATTTTCTTTTTTGGTTTTGGTTTAGGTTTAGGTTAAGTTTAGTTTAGGTTTTATTTTATTTTATTTTATTTATTTTATTTTATTTAGGTTTATTTATTTATTTTATTTTAATTTTATTTATTTTATTTTTAATTTTTTAGGTTTAAGGTTTAGTTTAGTTTTAGGTTAGTATAGGTTTAGGTTTTATTTTATTTATTTATTTTTTTTAGTGTTTAGGGTTTAGGTTTAGGTTAGGTTTTTATAGGTTTAGGTTTAGGATTTTTTATTTATGGTTTAGGGTTTAGTTTAGTTTTAGGGTTTAGGGTTTTGGGTTTAGGGTTTAGCTTAGGGTTTAGTTTAAGACTAGGGTTATTTTTTTAGTTTAGGTTTAGGTTTTGGTTTTAATAGATTAGATTCAATTTTTTTCTTTATTTGATTTATCAAGGTAACACTTTATGTTTTCTAAAACATGGCGACAACATAGATAAAAAATGAGCTATAGCAAATCAATAGATAACTAGCTTTTTTAAGACATAGTTAGGCGATAGGTATTCTTAGTTTCTAATTATAAACCAATTTGGTAGCATGATCCACCATCATATCCTTGATCTTTTTTACCACCATGTTTAGGGGAAGGTTTATTTTAACCATTATGTTTACCTCCGGTATTTTAAGATTTTTTTTGCTTTAGGTCGGATTTAGGGTGATGAGTTTGGGGTTTAATGTTCCCATCAAGGTTCCATTTAGGGTTTAGGTTTAGAGGAAATTAGAGAATTTTATTGCCATAAAGAAAAAGTACAAAGTCCTTAGGGGTAAATTTCTAAAATGCTCAAAGAACCATAATAAGTCCTAAAGAGATAAACCCCATATTACAATAATAAGGAAAAAACAAAAGCAAACCAAATCAAATAATAATGATCCATGTGCACAACAACATCCACTGTCCTTTTGATACCACAAGATCCACACAGATTCTCCCAACCTATAAAGTAATCTATACTAATGAAAGGATGAGTACAATTAAGCATAAAGAGTATGAGTAAAGAAAAGGAGAAAAGTAAATAAAGGTTAGGGGGTTAATCATCTCAAGAGCAACATATATGTAAGCATCAAACCAAGAAGAGTTACAATTACATATAGTGCTACTAAAGAATAGGGAGGGAAACATCAGCCATCATTCTAGCCAGCCATCATAAATCCACCATCTTGCAAGGCAAATCTCAAGTAGTAACATAATAAACCAAGCCACCAAAACAAATAAGTCCAATAAGGCAAAGAATCAACAAACCATGGGACAACAATTAGGAACACCACTAAAGCCACCACCAAAGAGTAATAGGAACATCAAGGGAGCAAGCATCATGACCTTAACAACACAAACTAGAAAACCAAGACAAAAAAACTCAAGAGCTCATGTGTCTCACAAGCTCAAAGCTATCACCCAAACCTAAAAGGAAAGCAAGAGAACCATGCAAGCACAACAACATGTCACCAATAGGAAAGAAAAAATAACCACCCATCCATCCATCACCACCAAAATAGCCAACCAAGACCACAAACATAGCCTCTAACCACCACACCTAGAAAATTGAAATGGAGTGAAAAGACCAACATCATGATCATGCCAAAACCACCCAAGATAACTAAGAAAAGTGTAGAAACAAATAGTAGCATCCATCAAAAAAATAGTATAAATTCGATCGGTGAGGTCAATAGCCAAAACTAAATGATGTAAAGACTAGCAAGATAAATTAAAAGCCATCCATATGGAGCATCAGTAATACAACAGGAACACCACCAAAGCCAACAACAAATAGGAGGAGAAATATCAATGAGTGCAAGCATCATAACCATAGCCAAGTTAGGCACCGATACACCAAACCAAGTCACCAGATCTCATAGAAAAATAATAGCCAGTAAACAAGCATCAACCAACCAACCCAAAAAAACAACAAAAACAAAAGTAGCTACAACCAAGAGAGGAAGACAATTACAGGAAGAGGTCAAAACCAAACCAAAGAAACAAACCTAAAAAAGCATCACCAAAATCTAATCTAAAAAAAAAGAAGAAATAGCAGTCAACAAATAACCTCCACCTTGCCAAATATAATCTAATATTAGACCACCAACATCCCCTCTAATTTGCCACCAACAAAAGTGAATAACCAACCAACACAACCAATATGACAACCCACCCACAGCCAACCAACAATGCCACCAGCCAACCACCAGATGCAAAATCCAACTCAGTTAAAAGCAACTATCCAGGAGATATGACAAAAACATATAGAAAATAGCAAAGCCACCAACTAAATGAAGGTCACCAAAAATAACCAAGCAATAATAATCACTGACCAGACAAAGCATACCCACCAAATTTGAAGAAACCATAACAACCCAGGCAGAAAAAATAGGAACCACTTGGTAGCAACCACCAGGCCATCCCAAAAGTAAGAGCACAAAAACAAAACCCAGCACAGGGAGTGAAAATAAGCAAATGGACACAACCTAAAGAGGGTTTAATAAAGGGCAACCAAAAGCAGTGGCTCATCAAAAAAAAAAACCAAACTAAGAAAATTATAATCGAGATAAGGTAATCTAGTGTTATCAGATTGACCAAACACCTTAAAAAATTAGGCAAATTTTGATTATAAAATAAAGTGAAATCGATAAGTTGGCACCTAAAGTAGCCAAAGAAATGATAAGCATTACCTTCACAAAGGATATAGGAAATTTATAAAAACTTGAGTAAGAAGATTTTAGTATGATTGAGAAGATAAAATAAGTAAGCAATTATTATTCTATTAGGGTTTAGCATGTCAAGAAGCAAGAGTGCATCAACTTCAATCTAGATGTTGAGAAAACCTTTATTCAAATAAATTTCAATAGCTTTATTGACAGCCATAAGCTCAGCATAGATAACAGAATAGGATTTGAGATGATAGGGAAAAGCACAGATGATAATACTTTTAGAATCCCTAAGAATACCACCATAGCCATATTTATTGGAAGCAACAGAACCATCAACATTCACTTTAATCAAATTTTCTTTGGGTTTGATCCAATGGATAATCCTAGATCTTTTATAAGAGTCAACATTAGGCAGAATGATACCCAAGTTTTAGCCATAAATTTATAGCCTCTAAAATGAATGTTACTAATAAGATTGGCATTAAACAAAGCATGAATTTTTTCTTTGGTTCTAGCCAAGATCCTTTTATGGATCATAGGAATACCATGATATTTAGCATCATTTCTACATCAGATGAACGAGATAAGGTAATAGCAACTAGAACTTTGATATGACCTTTCACAATTTTTTGGAAAGCAGACTTCAAGAAGTTGATATATGGAAAGAGAGCCATGAAAGTAGTTGGTATTAAATAAATCATCATACCATAACCATAATTTAGAAGTAATAGCACCATTGACAAAAACATGATTAACATTTTCAATATGAAAGCAACAATAGCACTTCGAATGCAAATAAAACTTTTTATTCAAGAGCAAAGAGTCCACAAGAATAAAGTTATTTGAAATCCTCCAAGCTAAAATGAATAAGAAATGGGAATGATATTGCTCCAAAGTTTAATGAAAATTAGAGAGTTTTGCTTATATCTAATAAAATTCAAACCTCTTTATAAACAAAATCACCATTGTAAGAAAGCTTAAAAGAATTTGGTCGGTTTGTTAGAGAAAATAGGGATATTTCTAAAGTTATCTAAAAAGAAATAGAATATAATTCTCAAGTTTGTTTTCATTCCAAGTGTTATTATGCTAGAAAAAGTTAACTTTGATAGCTGTAGTAGAGTGGGTAGATAAAAGGAGTCAATAGAGACATTGCCAATCCAATTATCTTGCCAAAAGAAAGAAGAACTGAATACCCCAAGATATTAAGGGTTCAACAACCTATTTAATGGAGCAAAGCCTTTTCCAAACTAGAGAGTCACCAACTTTATAAGCATAGATAAGAGGGTGTTTACCTTGGCAATATTTTTCATCATAAAATTAGCACAAAGTTATCATTCTTTCTAAAATTCCAGAGCTTATGAGAGAAGGTAGTAATAGCTTCACAAATCAGTTTGCAAAGACCACCTTCACCCAAGGGACCACAACATTTATGCTAGGAAGTCCAATGCATTATTTTAGTAGAGTTCTTGGATCCCAAAAAAATTTATTAAGCAAGATCAATTCTAATAGAGTAGCATTAGTGGGGATAATAGTTTGAATCAAATAAAGAGGCATTGAATTGAGAGTGCTTTTAAGAATAGTGAGCCCCACCAAAGGAAAGTAAATGAAATCCAAATAGAAATTTTATTTAATTTTTTTGAATTAACTCATCAAAAGATGGGATCATTTGGACCTTTAAAAGAGGAGCACCAAGTACTTAAGGTGTTGATGTTTAAAGTTAGTGATATGCATGATTTGATTATTTTTATTATTGGAGATGCTTGAAGAAGTAATAAAATAGCTTTTGTTATCATTGATAGATAGACCATACTTTCTACCAAATTTATTTTAAAAAAATTGAGATTCTTGATGATGATGAATAGCATTGCAAAAATAATTAAATCATCTACAAAGCTTAAATGAAAGGAAGACCACCAAGAATTCTATAATACATACTAGAATTGTTTAAGAATAGATCATTGATACTCTAGATAAGTACTCAACAAAAATAATAAATAAGGCAAAGATAAGATCCCTTTATCTTAGGCCATGGGAAGAAGGAAAGAAGCACAAGGCCTCCCCATTAAGAAAAATAGAAAACCAAGCATTATTAATACAATTTTTTAAGAAAGATAAATTTATCAAAAACCCAAATAAATTCAGAATATGGAAATCCCAAGAGATATTGTCAAAAACTTTGGTAATATCTAATTTGATAGAATGTTGCAACCTCTAGTCCTTGTCTAAATCATGAATTAATTAGTGAGCAAGTAGAATATTATCGAAATAGATCTACCTCTAACAAAACTAGTTTGGTTTAGAGATATTTCTATGAAAAGGCGAGCTTGTTGGTTAGAATTTTGGAAATCGACTTATTGAAGAAGGTGCAAAGACTAATAGCTCTAAAATCACTCCAATAGTCCAGTTATCTTTCTTAAGTATGAGAATAATAGAAGTGCTAGAAAAATATCTAGGAATAGGATTACCATTAAAAAATCAACCACAACTTACCAAATCATTTTTAATAATTAACATTTTTGAAAAAATTGGGTGAAAAACCCTTTGAACCAACAAAAATCTATGTTCATGCTATTAAGAACTATAAAAATTTCCTTCCATTAGTAAGCAAATCATTGTCATTATTATTTATAATAGAAGGAATCAAGTGATTTAGAGATAGCTTCATTAGAGCAACTCTTATTAAGCATATTTCTAAATTAATTAATGGATGAATCCTTAATATCATTATTCTCCATTATCATCTTTAATTTTTTGAATATTATTTAAAGTTCTCTTTTTATTAACTAAAGTATAAAAATATCTAGTATTTTTTATCACCATTCGCAATATGTTTGCTAGTAGCTTTTTGGTGCCAATAAGCCTCTTCCAAATTTTAAAAATTAACAAGTTTATCTTTCTCCTCAGTGAAGTCCTTAATCTTAGTAAGATCAGACATAACAAAGACTTCAAGATCACAAACCAATTTTTCCATTTCTTTGATATTAGCAAAAAGGTTTTTAAAATAATGCTTGTTCCACCAACCTAGATTTTGTTTAAATCTTTTAAGCTTAAACCAAAATCTATTCATCCCCATACTCAAATTATTAGGATGTAAGGGACTTTTCAAATTGTTAGCCTCAACAATAAAGAAATCAATATGCTGAATCCACATGTTCTGAAATCTAAAATGAGAGAAATTTTTTATTCTATTAGAGTTATCTTTAATAGTAACCAAAAAAGGAGAACAATTGAATATGGTTCTACTTAAATGATCGACAAAAGTAATAGGCCATTGAGTAATTCACTGAGTATTAAAAAGAATCCGGTACAACATTTGCCAAAGTCTAGAGTTTTGCCAAGTAAAATTTGAACCCATAAAGCCAAAATCAATCAAATTGCAATCAAGGATCATATTGGAAAATTCTTCCATCAAATGGATATTATGAGAGCAACCACTGCTTTGTTCAGAAGAGAATAAAATAGTGTTGAAATCCCCATCAACAAACCAAGGTTTATTGAGAGGTAGCAAAATTCCTCAAATTTTCCAAAGAAGATTTCTACCATATATATTAAGATGCATAGATAAAAGAGCTAAAACACAATAGTCACCATAAGATATTTGACCATTGACAACTTGTTGAAAATCATCAAGAATAGAAACCTCCAAAAATTATTCCAAAACACCAAATTTAATTACTAACATTAGAAAAAATTTGAAATTGATCATTCTAGCAACATGGTTAATTTTGTTTGTATGAATAAGAGGCTCTAAAATAATAAGTAAATAAATATTATGAATACGACAAAGTTTACTAATACATTTATGAATAGAGAGGATACCAATCCCTCTAAGATTCCAAACATGAAAATTGAACATAAAGAAATAAAAATGGTGTTAAGAGAAGGTTAATTAAGAGAGGAGAGGGAGGTCACAGTAGATCTAGTGTTTTTGGACAATTTGGGAGGGAAGTTTTTAACATTCTTTTTATTTTTAGGATGATAAGTTTGGAAACCATTTCCTTTTCCCATAGAATCATCATCTGAGAAGGATTTATCAACATTAGTCATAGATTTAGGGGAAATCTCCTATATAGAAGTGAGTTCTCCTTCTTCCAAGCCATTAGAATTTATTAAAGGCAAATGAGCTTCGAGTATAGCAAGTGAGGGAGCTAAAATAAAATTATTAAGATGGCAAGTGTGAACATCAAGTAAACTTTCCAACCAAAGTGAATTCAAATGGCTTAAAAGCTTTTCACAATCGAGAATAAATCACATAACATGGTTTGAAAAGAAGTCAAAATAAGTTTTAGGGATTCACCTGAACAACTATCCTTAATAGTGAGGATGTCTTTGAATGATTTTGAAGCAACCGATGCCAATGAAGTTGATGCCCTAGTAGGATCCATTGGATCCATCGATTTCCCCCATGGAATCATTAAGGATGACACCAAGCTATGGTATCACTCCAAGTAAAACATGAAAGTGGCTAGTGGCCACCAATTCCAGAAGGAATCTAGTGAGAATCAAGCCAAATAGTCATCAATCATTAGAATGACAATGAAAAGGAAAGGAACCACGAGCACAGGTGAGGCTTTGGCATATAATATATAATTTTCACAAAGAGCGGGGGCGTTGTCTTGAGTTGATATCACTAAATTTAGGGTTTAGGTTTATTTTTAGGGTTTAGGGTTTATGGTTTAGAAACCTAAACCTAAACCTAAAGTAAGTAAATAAATTAAAAAAAACCTAAATCTTAAAATCTAAAAAACCTAAACCTAGGGTTAGCATTTAGGTTTTAGGGTTTAGAGCTTTAGGGTTTAGGGTTTTAGGGTTTAAGGTTTAGGGTTTAGGATTAGGGTTTAGCATTTAGGGTTTAGGGTTTAGGGTTTAGGGTTTAGAGTTTAGGGCTTAGGGTTTAGGCTTAAGAGTTTATGGTTAGCTTTTGGCTTTAGGGTTTAGGGTTTAGGATTTAGGATTTAAGGATTAGGGTTTTTAAAAAAAATTAATTGAATTAGTAGTTTAGGTTTATTTAGTTTACTTAGTTTATTTTTAATTTATTTTAGTTTACTTGATTTAATATTTTTATTTAGTTTAGTTTATTTATTTAAAGTTTATTTATTTTAGTTTAGGGTTTTTATTTTAGTTTATTTTTTCAATTTAGGTTTAGTTTTAGGTTTACTTTTTAGTTGAGTTTTATTTTTATTTTATTTTTTAGGTATAGGTTTTTAGGTTTTAGGGTTTAGGGTTTGAGCAGGGGTTTAAGTTTAGGGTTGGGGTTTAGGGTTTAAGTTTAAGTTTAGAGTGAACTTTTAGGTTTAGGGTTAAGTTTTAGGTGTAGGTTTAGGGTTTAGTTTTAGGTTTTAGGTTTAGGTTTAGGGTTTTAGTTTAGGGTTTAGGGTTTAGTTGGTTAGTTTAGGTTTAGGGATGGTAGGTTTTTTTTATTTTTATTTTTATTTATTTGTTTAGGGTTTAGGTTTTAGGTTTAGGGTTGTTTTAGTGTAGGTTTATTTAAATTAATTTATGTATTTATTAGATTTATTTTTTATTTAGTTTATTTTATTTTTATTTTATTTAGTTTATTTTATTTTATTTTATTTATTTTAGGTTTATTTATTTTAGTTTAGGTTTTTTTTTAGTTTATTTCTTAGGTTTAGGTTTAGGTTTATGTTCAATATTTTAGTTTAGCTTTGTTTTTATTTTATTTTTTATGTTTAGGTATTATTTTTTATTTTTAGGTTTAGGTTTATTTTTTTTATATTTTTTTAGGTTTAGGTTTTAGGTTTTTATGTTAGGTTTATTTTTAGGTTTTATTTTTTAGTTTATGTTTAGGTTTATTTTTAGTTTATTTTATTTTATTTAGTTTACGATTTAGATTTAGTTTATTTTAGGTTTAGGTTTAGGTTTTATTTATTTTAGTTTAGGTTTAGGTTTATTTTATTTTGTTTATTTTAGGTTTAGGTTTTATATTTTATTTATTTTTAGGTTTATTTTTTAAGTTAAGATTTTTATTTAGTTTTTATTTTATTTTTTTAGGTTTATTTTATTTTTATTTTTGATTGGCATTTTAGTTTATTTAGGTTTTTATTTTTAGGTTTATTTTATTTTTAGTTTTGTTTAGGGTTTTATTTATTTTATTTTATTTTCAGGGTTTGGTTTAGATTTAGGTGTAGGTTTTAGTTTAGGTTTTTATTTTTTTTATTTTATATATTTAGGTTAAGTCTTTTTTACTTATTTCTTTTATTTTATTTTAAGTTTAGGTTTAGTTTTTAGGTTTTTAGGCTTTGGGGTTTATGATTTAGGGTTTAGGGTTCAAGGTTTAGGTAGGGTTGTAGGTTTTAGGTTTAGGGTTTAGGGTTTAGAGCTAGGGTTAGGGTTTTTTTTATTTTTTTTATTTTAAGGGTTTAGGGTTTAGGGTTTAGGTTTTAGGTTTAGGGTTCAGGCTTTAGTTTAGGGTTTTTTTGGTTTTTTAAGAGATCAATTTGATTTCATCAACCACATAACACACAAAGTTTTCTAAGACATAAGTAATGACATAGATTAAGAATGAGCACGCATAGAGCAAATCAAAAACTCTAGATAACTAGAGTTATCTCTACTATGAAGAAATAGTTCCATAAGTAGCAAATCATATTGACCATTCTTCAATTTTTTAAATTCCCATATAAACCACCCCAGCCTCTAGAGTAGCAGGATCCACCATCATATGCCCGATCTCTCCCTCCTCCACCACCATGATTATAACCTTGCCGTCCTCCGCCTCCAAAACCACCCTTGCCCCACTCCATATTCACGAGCACCTCCAAATCCCCCACCACCATTGTGATAACCGCCGCCTCTGCCTTCACCTCCAATGCCAAATCTAAATTTTTCCTAGTTGACGGTGATGTTACATCTGTCAAGGTTCTAAACATTCTTAGGGTTTAGGTTTAGGTTTAGGTTTATTTGGTTTTATGGTTTAGGTTTATTTTTTAATTTATTTTGTTACTTTAAGTTTATGTTTAGGGTTTGGTTTTGGGTTTATGGTTAGAGTTAGGGTTTACAATTTTGGGTTTAGAGTTTAGGGTTTAACATTTTAGGGTTTATGCTTTTAGGGTTTAGGGTGTAGTGTTAGGGATTAAAGTTTAGGCTTCAGGGTTTAGGGCTTAGGGTTTAGTGTTTTTTAGGGTTTAAGGTTTAGGTTTTAGGGTTTATGGTTTAGGGTTGTAGGTTTAGTGACATAAGTTTTGGGTTTAAGGTTTATGGTTTAGGTTTTAGTGTTTAGGGTTTAGGATTTAGGGTTTAAGATTTTTTTTAAATTAAGTAAACTGATAGGTTTAGGTTTATTTAGTTTACCAGGTTTAGACTTAGGGTTTTATAGTTTATGCTTTTGATTTAGGGTTTAGGGTTATGATTTTAGGTTTAGGTTTAGGTTTAGGGTTAAGTTTAAATTTTAGTTTAAGGTTTTAGGGTTTAGGAATTGTTGTTTATGGTTTAGGGTTTAGGTTTAGTTTTAGGTTTTAGGGTTCTAAGTTAGGATTTTTTTATTTTTTTATTTTTTAGAGTTTAGGGTTTAGGGTTTAGGGTTTAGGGTTTAGGTTTCAGTTTTAGGGTTCAGGTTTTTGTTTAGGGTTTATGATTTTTATTTTTTTAATAAAGAATAAATTCAGATTCAACATTTCTTCTTTTCAATTTCATCAACTAAGTAACACACCAAGTTTTCTAACACACAAGCGACGACATAGATCAAAAATGAGCACGCATACAAAAAATTTAAAATTGTAGATAACTAGAGCCATCTCTACTATAAAGACACAGTTCTATAAGTAGCAGATTGGATCAGTTCTTGATTTCTCCGTTCCCATCACCACCGGCCTCAGTAGCGAGATCCACCATCATATCCCCAATCTCTTCCTCACCACCATGATTGTAACCTTCATCGCTGCCTCCATCACCACCATCGGCACCTCCATATCCAACACCTCCAAATCCCCACCACCACTATTATAATCGCCACCTCCTTAGCCTCCACTTGGGATCTAGGTTTATTTGATGGTGATGTTCCATCCATCAAGGTTCTAACCATTCTTAGGGTTTAGGTTTAGGTTTAGGTTTATTTGGTTTTATGGTTTAGGTTTATTTTTTAATTTATTTAGTTACTTTTTGTTTATGTTTAGGGTTTAGGGTTTAAGGTTTATGGTTTAAGATTTGGGTTTTGGGTTTTGGGTTTAGGGTTTAGGGTTTAACATTTAAGGGTTTATGCTTTTAAAGTTTAGGGTGTAGGGTTAGGGATTAGAGTTTAGGCTTTAGGGTTTAGGGTTTAGTGTTCTTTTGGGTTTAGGGTTTAGGGTTTAGGGTTTATGGTTTAGGGTTGTAGGTTTAGTATCATGAGTTTTGGGTTTAGGGTTTATGGTTTAGGTTTAGTGTTTAGTGTTTAGGATTTAGGGTTTAGGGTTTTTTTAAAAAATTAAGTAAACCGATAGGTTTAGGTTTATTTAGTTTACTTTAAGGTTTAGGGCTTAGGGTTTTAGGGCTTATGCTTTTATAGTTAAGGGTTTAGGGTTTAGGGTTTAAGGTTTTTTAAGGTTTAGTGTTTTTGGTTGTAGGTTTTCTATTATAGGTTTATGGTTTAGGGTTTAGGATTAGTTTTAAGTTTTAGGGTTTTAGGTTAGGTTTTTTTTTATTTTTTATTTTTTAGAGTTTAGGGTTTATGGTTTAGGGTTTAGGGATTAGGTTTCAGTTTTAGGGTTCAAGTTTTTATTTAGGGTTTATGATTTTTGTTTTTTTAATAAAGAATAAATTCAGATTCAACATTTCTTCTTTTCGATTTCATCAACTAAGTAACACACCAAGTTTTCTAAGACACAAGCGACGACATAGATAAAAGATGAGCACGCATGCAACAAATCAAAAATTATAGATAACTAGAACTATCTCAACTATAAAGATGCAATTCTATAATGGATCGATGGGTTCTTGATTTCTCTAGTTCCCATCACCACCATACTGTCAGTGGCGAGATCCACCATCATTTCCCTGATCTCTCCCTTCGCCACCACCATGGCTGTAAACCTCCATTGCTCCTCCCTCCTCCATAACCACCACTACTCAGACCACCACCTCTATATCCACCCTCCCCCACCACCATGATAATCACCACCTTCACTCCTCCACCAAATGTATACTATGCGTGGTTGACGGTGATGTTCCTATCATCAAGGTTTTACCCATTCTTAAGTTTTAGGTTGAGGCTTATTAGGCTTTATGGTTTAGGTTTATTTTTAAATTTATTTAGTTACTATAGGTTTAGGTTTAGGTTTGGGGTTTAGGGTTTAGGGTTTAGGGTTTAGGGTTTTATGGTTTAGGGTTTTAGGGTTAATGCTTTCAGGGTTTAGGTTTAGGGTTTAGCATTTAGGGTTTAGGGTTTTTTAGGGTGTAGGGTTTATGGTTTAGGATTTAGGTTATAGGTTTAGGGTTATAAGTTTAGGGTTTAGGGTTTGGGATTTAGGGTTTAGGGTTTAGGTTTAGGGTTTTAGGGTTTAAGCTTTTAGTGTTTAGGGTTTAGGGTTTAGTGTTTAGCATTTTTTAGGGCTTAGGGTTTAGGTTAGAGGTTTTAAAGTTTAGTATTTAGGGTTTAGGGTTTAGGATTTAGTGTTTAGGATTTTTTTTTGTAAATTAAGTAAACTGATAGGATTATGTTTATTTAGTTTATTTTTTTTATTTTAGTTTATTTTTTATTTAGATTTATTTTAAATTTTTATTTATTTTAGTTTATTTATTTAAAGTTTATTTATTTTACTTTAGGTTTTTATTTTAGTTTATTTCTTGGTTTAGGTTTAGGTTTATGTTTATTTTAGTTTGTTGATTATTATTTTATTTTTTAAGTTTAGGTTTTACTTTTATTTTAGGTTTAGGTTTAGGTTTTATTTTTTTTTTAGGTTTTTTTTTTTAGGTTTATTTTTAGGTTTTATTTTTTAGTTTAGGTTTAGATTTATTTTCACTTTATTTAATTTTATTTAGTTTAAGTTTAGGTTTAGTTTATTTTAGGTTTAGGTTTAGGTTTTATTTATTTTAGTTTATTTTATTTCATTTTAGGTATAGGTTTCTATTTATTTTATTCATTTTAGGTTTAGTTTTTCTTACTTTATAGTTTAGGTTTTATTTTTTATTTTTTAGTTTTTATTTTTTATTTTTAGGTTTAATTTTAGTTAAGTTTTTATTTTATTTTATTTCTTTATTTATTTTTGCTTTAAGTTTTTTTATTTATTTTATTTCAGGTTTAGGTTTTTAGTTTTTTAGGGTTTAGGGTTTAGGGTTTAGGGTTTATGGTTTAGGGTTTAGGGTTTGGGGTTTAGGGTTTAGGGTTGTTGGTTTAAGTTTTAGGGATTAGGGTTCAGGGTTAAGGTTTTCTTATTTTATTTTTATTTCTTTTAGTTTTAAATTTTGATTAATTAAGTAAACTAGTTTGCATAAGTTTATTTAGTTTACTTAATTTATTTTTTTATTTATTTTAGTTTATTTTAATTTTTATTTTTATTTAGGTTCATCTTTATATTTATTTTTCTTAGTTTATTTATGTTAGGTTTATTTAATTTAGTTTAGGTTTTGATTTTAATTTATTATTTAGGTTTAGGTTTAGGTTTAGTTTTTAGTTGAGTTTTATTTTTATTTTATTTTTTGGGTTTATGTTTTATTTTTTATTTTTATGTTTAGGTTTAGCCCTATATTTTATTTTCATAGGATTAGGTTTTAGGTTTTTATTTTAGGTTTATTTTTAGGTTTTATTTTTTTTTGTTTAGGTTTAGGTTTATTTTTACTTTAAATTATTATATTAAGTTTAGGTTTAGGTTAGGTTTAGTTAACTTTAGGTTTAGGTTTAGGTTAAGGTTTAATTAAGTTTAGCTTTAGGTTTAGGTTTTATTTATTTTAGTTTAGTTTATTTTATTTTAGGTTTAGGTTTATTTTATTTTTATTTTAGGTTTAGGCTTTTTTTCTTAGTTTAGTGTCTATGTTTTATTTTTTATTTATTTTTAGGTTTTACTTTTTTGTTTATTTTTTACCTTTAGTTATTTATTTAATTTTAATTTTATTTTATTTCAGGTTTATTTTATTTTTATTTAAGTTTAGTCTAATTTTATTTTTTTAAGTTTAGGTTTAGGCTTAGGTTTTTGTTTAGGTTTTAGTTTAATTTTATTTTTTTATTTTAAATTGGTATAGGTTTTTTTATTTATTTTATTTTTAGGATTTATTTAGTTTATATTTTGGTTTTTAGCTTCTTAGGGTTTAGGGTTTATGGTTTTGGGTTTAGCATTTAGGATTTGGGGTTTAGGGTTTAGGGTTTAGGGTTTAGGGTTTTAGTTTTAGGATTTATGGCTTAGGGTTTAGGGTTTTAGGGTTTAAGGTTTAGGATTTAGGGTTTAGGATTTAAGGTTTAGGGTTTTTAGGGTTTACAATTTAGTGTTAATATTTTATTATAGGGTTTAGGGTCTTTTATTTTTTTTTACAGAGAAAAAATTGATATTAAACATTTCTTCTTTTCGATTTCATCAACCAAATAACACACCAAGTTTTCTTACATAAAAGCGATGACATAATAAAAAATGTGCATGCATAGAGCAAATCAAGAACCCTAGATAGCTAAAACTATTTCTAGTGTAAAGACAGTTCCATAAGCAGCTGATTAGAATGGTTGTTCTTCAGTTTATCATGTTCCCATCAGAAAAACCTCGGCCTCTCGAGTAGCAGGATCCACCATCATATCACTGATCTGTCCCTCCACAACCCACCACCATCATCACTCTTCCACGCCGATAACCACCTGCTCCAACCACCACTTCCATATCCACCGGTACCTCTAGATCACCCAACACCACTGCGATAACCTCCGCCTCCACCTTTGCCTCCACCGCTAGATCTAGACTAAGACTAGTAGACTGTGATGTTCCTTCCATCCAGGTTTTTCCCATTCTTAGGGTTTAGGTTTAGGTTTAGGTTTAGGTTTATTAGTTTTAGGGTTTAAGTTTATTTTTTAATTTATTTAGTTACTTTAGGTTTAGGTTTAGGGTTTGGGGTTTAGGGTTTAAGGATTAGGGTTAGGTTTAAGGTTTAGACTTAAGGGTTTAGGGATTAGGGTTTAGGGTTTAGGGTTTAGGGTTTAGTGTTTTAGGGTTTATACTTTTAGGGTTTAGGGTTTAGGGTTTAGGATTTAGGGTTTATGGCTTTCTTCTTAAATTAAGTAAACTAGTAGGTTTAGGTTTATTTAGTTTATTTAGTTTATTGTTTATTTATTTTATTTATTACTTTTTTATGTTTTTTTTTATTTTTATTTAGTCTAGTTTATTTAGTTTTGGTTTATTTATTTTAATCTAGGTTTTTTTTATTTTAATTTAATTTTTAGGTTTTGATTTAGGTTAAGGTTTTTTTTAGTTGAGTTTTATTTCTATTTTATTTTCTAGGTTTAACTTTTAATTTTTTTTTATTTTTAGTTTTAAGTTTAGGTTTTTATGTTATTTTCTTAGGTTCAGGTTTTAGGTTTTTATTTTAGGTTTATTTTTAGGTTTTATTTTTTAGTTTAGCTTTATTTTTAGTTTATTTTATTTTATTTAGTTTAGGTTTAATTTATTTTAGGTTTAGGTTTAGGTTTTATTTATTTTAGTTTAGTTTATTTTGTTTAGATTTAGTTTTTTTTAGTTTTGGTTTAGGCTTTATTTTTATTTATTTTAGGTTTATTTTCTTTTAGGTTTTTATTTAGTTTTTATTTTATTTTATTTTAGGCTTACTTTATTTTTATTTTATGTTTAGGTTTTATTTTATTTAGGTTTTTTATTTTTAGCTTTATATTATTTTTTAGTTTAGTTTTATTTTTTATTTATTTTATAAGTTTAGGTTTAAGTTTTATTTTAGGTTTTCATTTTTTATTAATTTTCTTATTTTATTTAGGTTTAATTTTTTTATTTTTTTATTTTTTATGTTTCATTTAGTTTTGGTTTAGGTTTTTAGGCTTTTAGGGTTTAGGGTGTATAGTTTAGGGTTTAGGGTTTAGGGTTTAGAGTTTAGGGTTTAGGGTTTAGGGTTTAGTGTTTAGCGTTTAAGGTTTAGGGTTTAGGGTTTTAGGGTTTAGGGTTTTGGGTTTAGGGTTCTAGGGTTTAAGGTTTATGATTTAAGGTTGTAGGTTTAGGTTTAAGGTTTAGGGTTTGTTTTAGGGTTTAGGGTTTTTGTTTTGCAGGGTTTAGGGTTTAAGGTTCAAGATTTTTTTGGGTTTAGGGTTTAGGGTTTACGATTTTGGATTTTTCATTTAGGGTTTAGGGTTTATGGTTAGTTTTAAGGTTGAGATTTTTTTATTTTTTTATTTAGGGTTTAGGGTTTATGGTTTAGGGTATGTTTTATGGTTGAAGGTTTAGGGCTTAGGGTTTAGGGTAAGTTTAGGGTTGATGGTTTAGGAGCTTAGGTTTAGGGTTTAGTTGTTTTAGGGTTTTTTAAATTAAGTAAAGGTAGGTTTAAGTTTATTTAGTTTATTTTTTATTTTAGTTTTTTAATTTTTATTTTTATTTAAGTTTTTTACTTAGTTTAGTTTTTTATTTTAGTTTAGTTTTTATTTTAATTTATATTTTGTTTAAGTTTAGGTTTACTTTTAGTTTAGTTTTATCTTTATTTTATTTTTTAGGTTTAGGTTTTATTTTTTATTTTTATTTTTAGGTTTAGATTTTGGTTTTATTTTATTTTTTAGGTTTAGGTTTTAGGTTTTTATTTTATGTTTATTTTTATGTTTTATTTTTTAATTTAAGTTTAGGTTTATTTTTAGTTTATTTTATTTTATTTAGTTTAGGCTTAGGTTTAGGTTTAGTTTATTTTAGGTTTAGGTTTAGATTTTATTTATTTTAGTTTAGTTTATTTTAATGTAGGTATAAGTTTATTGTATTTATATTTTACGTTTAGGTTTTTTTTCGTTTGGGGTCTAGGTTTTTTTTAGGGTTTTAGGATTTTGGTTTTCTTTTCAAACATAGAATAAATTTAGATTCAACATTTCTTCATTTCATCAACCAAGTAACACCAAGTTTTATAAGATAGAAGTGATGACATAGATCAAAAATGAGCACACATAAAGCAAATCAAAACCTTAGATAACTAGAATAGTTTCTACTATAAAGACATAGCTGCATAAGCATCAGATCAGATTGACCATTCTTTTATTTCTCTAGTTCCCATCAAGATCACCTCATCCTCTCGAGTAGCGGGATCCTCCACCATATCCTCGATTTCTCCCTCCGTGACCACAATGATTGTATCCTTCATCGCTCCTCCCGCTTCCATGACCACCACTACTCTGAACACCACCTCCATATCCACCAGCACCTCAAATCCCCCACCACTAATATGATAACTACCACCTCTGCCTTCGCTTCCATCACCATATCTAGATTGTTTCTAGTGTGAAGGTTCTACTAATTCTTAGGGTTTAGGTTTATTTTTTAATTTATTTAATTACATTTGATTTAGGTTTAGGGTTTGGGGTATAAGGTTTAGGGTTTATGGTTAAGGTTTAGGGTTTAGGGTTTAGGGTTTAGGGTTTGGGGTTTAAGGTTTTAGGGTTTAGGGTTTTAGGGTTTAGGGTTTAGGTTTAGGTTTAGGAGGGTTTGTTTAGTGTTTAGGGTTTTAGGGTTTAGAGTTTTAGTTTAGGTTTAGGGTTTAAGTTCTGATTTAGTGTTTAGATTAACAAGGTTTAAGTTATTAGTTTGGTTTATAGTTTAGGTTTAAGTTTTAGTTAGGGTTAAAGATTAGGGTTTAGGGTTTAGGTTTTTAGGGTTTATTTAGGTTTAAGTTTAGTTTAGATTAGGTTAGGTTTTTTTATAGGTTTAGGGTTTAGGGTTTAGGGTTTAATATGTAGGGTCTAGGGTTTAGGGTTTGTTAAAAAAATTAAGTAAACCGATAGGTTTAGGTTTATATAGTTTATTTTTTATTTTTTTAGTTTATTTTATTGTTTTTATTTAGTTTAGTTTATTTATTTTAGGTTTATTTATTTTAGTTTAGGTTTTTTATTTTAGTTTTTTTTAGGTTTAGGTTTATGTTTATTTTTAGTTTTGTTTTATTTTTACTTTTTTTAGGTTTTGGTTTATTTTTTTATATTTAGCTTTAGGTTTAGGTTTTATTTTATTTTTTTTTGGTTTAGGTTTTGGTTTTCTTTTAGGTTTATTTTAGGTTTTATTTTTTTGTTTATGTTTAGGTTTAGTTTTATTTTATTTAATTTTATTTAGTTTAGGTTTAGGTTTAGATTTAGTTTATTTTAGGTTTAGGTTTAGGTTTTATTTAGTCTAGTTTAGTTTATTTTACGGTAGGTTTAGTTTTATGTTAATTTTATTTTAGTTTTAGGTTTTTTATAGTTTAGGGTTTTGGTTTTTATTTCTAATAAAGAATAAATTCCGATTCAACGTTTCTTCTTTTCTATTTCATCAACCAAGTAACACACCAAGTTTTCTAAGACATAAGTGATGACATATATCAAAAATGAGCATGCATAGAGCAAAACAAAAACCCTAGATAACTTGAATCGTCTCTATTATAAAGACACAGTTCCATAAATAGCGGTCAGTTCACCCATTCTTGATTTCTCCGGTTCCCATCAAGACCACCCCGACCTCATGAGTAGCGGGATCCACCATCATATCCCCGATCTCCTTCTCTACCACCACCACAGTTGTATCCTCCATCTCTCCTCCCGCCACCATAACCTTACTCGACCACCACCTTCATATCCACTAGCACCTCATCCCCCCCCACCCATGATAACTACCTCGCCTTGACTCCACCACAGATCTGTAGAGCCTTTGGATGATGTTCTTCGTCAAGGTTCCCATTTTAGGGTTTAGGTTTAGTTTAGATGGTTTTGGGTTTAAGTTTATTTTTTAATTTATTTAGCCACTTTAGGTTTATGTTTAGGGTTTGGGGTTTAAGGTTTAGGCTTTAGTATTCGGGTTTAGGATTTAGGGTTTAAGGTTTAAGGTATTAGGGGTTAAGCTTTTAAGGTTTAGGGTTTAGGGTTTAGGGTTTTTTGGTTTTAGGGTTTAAGGTTTAGGATTTTTTAGGTTTTAGGTTATAAGGTTTAAGGTTTATTTTTAATTAAGTAAGAAAGGTTGGTTTAGGTTTATTTAGCATATTTAGTTTATATTTTATTTATTTTAGTTTACTTTGCTTTTTATTTTTATTTAGGTTTATTTTTTAATTTCTTTTAGTTTAGTTTATTAATTTTAGGTTTATTTAATTTTGTTTAGGTTTTATTTTAGTTTATTTTTTAGATTTAGGTTTAAATTTAGGTTTATTTATTAGTTGAGTTTTATTTATAGGTTTAAGTTTTTCTTAGGTTTAGGTTTAGGTTTTATTTTTCCTTTAGGTTAAGGTTTTATTTTTTATTAATTTCTAGATATTATTTTTAGGTTTAGGATTTTATTTAGATTTTTTTTAATTTATTTTAGGTTTATTTTATTTTTATTTTATGTTTAGTTTTTAATTTATTTAGGTTTTTTATTCTATGGTTTATTTTATTTTTTAGTTTAGTTTAAGTTTTTATTTATTTTATTTTAGTTTATTTTTTTATTTTTAGGTTTAGGTTTAGGTTTTTGTTTAGGTTTTTTTATGATATTTCATCTTTTATTTTATTTAGGTTTAGGTTTTTTTATTTACTTTATTTTTATCTTTTATTTAGTTTAGGCTTAGGTTTTTAGGTTTTTAGGTTTTTAGGGTTTAGGGTTTATGGTTTAGGGTTTATGGTTTTGGGGTTTAAGGTTTTATTGCTTAGGGTTTAAGGTTTAGGGTTAGGGTTTAGGGTTTAGGGTTTAGGGTTTAGTGTTTAAGATTTTAGGTTTAGGGTTTATGGTTAGCTTATGGTTTAGGGTTAGTTTATGGTTTAGGCTTTAGGGTTAGTTAGGTTTAGGATTTAGGATTTAGGGTTAGTTTTGGGTTTAAGGTTTTTTTTTGGGAAACCCCATATGAATTTTATTTACAAAAGGGGTTATAAGATTTAAGAGGGATAAACTCCAAAATTTAGAGCTTGTAGATAGTAAATTTCTAAGTACAACCAAAACAAAATAGAGAAAAGTAAACAAGATACAAAGTTATTAACATAGATAAGCCAATGGATGATAGGTCAAAATTGGGATGGTAGAATGCATGCTAGTAGAGAGCAAACTTGCAAGAGAAAAGAGAAGTTACAAAATGAAGAAAGATAGAAATTAGTATTATATTAGAGAAAGTGAAAAATTATGAGAGATAAGGAGGAAAATTATAAGAAGTTGTGAAAGAAGGCTTAGGCTCAATCACCAAATTGGGAGATGCAAATATGAGCATCAAAACTTAAAGGGTTACATCATATTTTTACCAAAACAAGAAGGGTGAAATCATCATAGCCATCATAGTACAAACTTTGAGGAAAGAAAGCTGCCATTTATTGAAAGTCTTATGGGTTAGTATTTTACAAACCTAAACAAAGCCATATATAATAGATAAAGGAGATAGCAAAAGGAGAAAGATAAGGTATGGGAAAATTATCATCAATATAGTCACCATAGCATGAGAATCCCTACATATGAGAATGAGCCATCTTTTTGAATACCTTTTAAAACCATAGCCAAGAGTATAATTAGGTAAAACCCACCATAAGAGAAAGCAGAAAAAGCAATCATTTAAAATCACTAGAAAATCAATGAGCAAACATATGAGACATAAATGAAACTTTAGTACAACCACAGGTGTAGAAAAGAAACCCAATCATAATAAGTAATGCGGTGTTAACAATTTTTTAATAACCATTTTGGTAAAAAGAAAATGTAAAGGAAGGCATAACCCAAACCCAAATAAAATAAGTGATGCGGTCTAATAGTACCAGGTGAGAATAGACAGATTAGTTGTAGGTAATATATGTTGCATCCCATCATAAATAGGTTAGAAGTTTGATGGTGGGCATAAAACTCATAATCCATATAAACAACCAAGGATAAGACAACAAAGATAGCATTTTGTCCATAGAGGCCATTCAAAATATAGCGATGTAATAACCAAGTAGATAGAAGCATAATCAGGGGATCGTCTAACTAAAACAAGATGGAAAAAATAATAGCAGATTAGGTAGTCCATAGATATCGGTGATAAGCGGCAGGACACAAGACAAAAAATTAGGTTAACCCCATTATTTTTGGACATAGGACCCTAAAGTCCCATAGTCAGGATAAAATAGCAAAACAATTATTGCAGGAACATAATCCAATATAAAATAAACAACATAGACTTAGAGGGTTCAAAGTAGAGCCAACATTGGAATCTGAAGGCAGGTAACCAAGACAACAAATAGCCAAGACGAAAATGTATTAGCCATAAAACCACCAATCGAATAGGTATTAGTTAGTAACCAAGTAGTTAGTAGAATAATCACAGGCAACAAACAAAACATCAAAGCCATTATTGCACCCACCATAAGATAAACAAAATAAAATAGTGATTACATATGAAGGGGTTAGGAGAGCCAACATTGGAATTTAGAAAAGCAGATCTGAGTAAGCCAACAACATTAGTAAAAGTAGGCTGGAAAGAAGACAAAAAGAATTTTCAATCATGGAAGGAGAAAATAATAATAATAATAAGGGTATAGGTGTTCTCCATTGTTGAGATGAGATTAAGAAATCAAAAAAAAGAAGACAATTAGACAACAAATAATAACTAGCTGACCGTAAAACCACCCATTCAAAATAGATAATGCATAAGATAGAACAGGGATCTGCACAATTCTAATAGAACCAGGATGAAATAAATAGTAGCATATTAAGTAGTCCATAAATATTAGATGATAAGTAGCAGCCCATTCACAAACAGCAAAGATAATCAGAGAAACAACCCAAGAATTAGTCTGCTGGACTAAAGACCTGATAATCCAACAACCAATAATTAAAATAGCAAAATAATTATTGCACAAACCATGATCATGTAAGGAATAGGGAGACAACATAGACTGAAGGTTAGAAAAAACCATCATTGAAATCCTTTAAGATAAAGAAAAGATGATAAGAACATCAGAGTAAAAATAAATGAAATAAAATCAAGAATAAAATCCCATTTGCAAAATAGTAATAATAGCAAGGTTATTAGGCTCTCCATTAAGTGTGGAGGTGAGGTTAGCAAGCATGGGAGGGCACAACCCTATTAATGAGAGAAAAGATAGATAAATTTGAGCAGCCATGAAGGTTATAAAATTATAGCAATTACATAATGAGGCGGAAAGTCATGGGGCCATGAACAACTTTCTAGATTAAGGAAAGAGAGAAAAAAACTTAATCATATAATGGAAAATTACAATAGGACCCATAAATAGAATAATGATAGCAAGAATTCTATCCCTATAAAGCATAAAGAAAAGCTTAAAATAATCCATCTCCCTAAACAGAGAAACCTACCAAAGGTGGTTTAGTGAAAACAACATTAAAAAAATAAGGTTAGGTAAGAAATAATATGCCATAGAAATCGAACTAAAGAAAAGAGTAACATGAATTAGCATCGGAAAATAGAAACATCAAACTAAGGTTGATCATGCAGTTAAACATGTAATGTAACAGTCTACACTAATAGGATGGACTAATTTCTAAAGTAAGGGGGTCAAGTAATGTCCAAATTAACCAAACCACGCAAATGTTTAGGGTTTAGTGTTTAGTTTTCTAATTTAATTAAGTAAACTAGTATGTTTAGGTTTATTTAGTTTATTTTTTATTTTATTTTAGTCAATTTTTTATTTAGGTATGTTTTTTTAATTTAATTTATGTTTATTTATTTTAGTTTAGATTTTTATTTTAGTTTATTTTTTAAGTTTTAGTTTAGGTTTTAGGGTTTAGGGCTTTTATGGTTTAGGGTTTAGTGTTTAGGGTTAGTTTAGCCTTTAGAGTTTAGGGTTTTAGGTTATAGGGTTTAAGGTTTAGGCTTAGGGTTTAGAGATTAGGTTTTAGGGTGTAGGGGTTAGGGTTTAGGGTTTAGGGTTTAAGATTATGATTATTTTTATTCTTTTTTATATTTTTTATTTAGAATTTAGGGTTTTGGGTTTAGGATTTCTTAAGGTTTAGGGTTTAGTTTTTTTTTGATTTTGGGTTAGGATTAGTTTAGTTTATTAGGATTTAGGGTTTTATTTTTTAATTAAATTAAGTAAACTAGAGGTTTAAGTTTATTTGGTTATTTTTATTTATTTTAGATTTTATTTTTTATTTTTTTTATTTAGGTATGTTTTCATTAGTTTAGTTTATTTATTTTAGGTTTCTTTTAGTTTAGGTTTTTATTTTAGTTTATTTTTTAGGTTTAGGTTTAGTTTTAGGGTTTAGGGTTAGTTTAGCTTTTTATGGTTTATGTTTAGGTTTATGGTTTTAGGGTTTAGGGTTAGGTTTCTTTAGGTTAAGTGTAGGGTTAGGGTTTAAGGGTTAGGGTTTAGTGTTAAGGTTTGATTTTGGGTTAGGTTTAGATTTATATTTAGGTTAGTTTATGATTTAGGCATTGTTTAGGGTTTATTTTATTTTGAAGATTAGAGTTAAATTTAGGGTTTTTGGGATTAGGTTTAGGGTTTTATTAGGTTTATGGTTTAGGGTTTAGGATTTAGGGATATAGGTTTAGGGTTGTAGGTTTAGGGTTGATTTTAGGGTCTACATTTTAGGGTTTAGGGTTTAGGGTTTAAGTTTTTTTTTAAAATTAAGTAAATCGATAAGTTTAGGTTTATTTAGTTTCATTTTTAATTATCTTATTTTATTTTTTTTATTTGGGTTTATTTTTAATTTTTCTTTAATTTAATTTATTTATTTTAAGATTATTTATTTTAATTTAGGTATCTTATTTTAGTTTAATTTTTAGGTTTAGGTTTAGGTTTATGTTTTTTTTTTGTTTAGTTTTATTATTTTTTATTTTTTAGGTTTTGGTTTTATTTTTTATTTTTTGGTTTAAATTAAGTTTTTATTTAATTTTTTTGGGTTTAGGTTTTAGGTTTTTATTTTAGATTTATTTTTATGTTTTATTTTTTTTAGTTTGGGTTTATGATTATTCTTAATTTATTTTCTTTTATATAGGTTAGGGTTTAGGTTTAGTTTATTTTAGGTTTAGGATTAGGTTTTATTTGTTTTAGTTTAGTTTATTTTTGTTTAGGTTTAGGTTTATTTTATTTTGTTTATTTTAGGATTCGATTTTTTTAGTTTAGGGTTTAAATTTTATTTTATTTATTTTTTAGGTTTTATTTTTTAGGTTTGTTTTTTAGGTTTATGTTTTGATTTAGTTTTTATTTTATTTTATTTTATTTTATTTTTATTTTACATTTGGGTTTTATTATATTTATGTTTTTTATTTTTAGGTTTATTTTATTTTTTTAGTTTAGTTTAGATTTCGATTTATTTTATTTTAGCTTAGTGATTAGGTTTAGGTTTATTTTATCTTTTCTTTTTTAGGTTTAGGATTTTTTTAAGTTTAGTGCTTAGGTTTTATTTTTTATTTATTTTAAGGTTTTATTTTTAAGTTTATTTTTTAGGTTTATGTTTTAATTTATTTTATTTTATTTTATTTCAGGTTTATTTTATTTTTATTTTACATTTAGTTTTTATTTTATTTTTATTTTAGATTTGAAAGCAAGTTTGAAACTTGGGAAGGCCCTTTTTCCATAGAAGTCCACCAAGGAGGTCTTATCATTTATTAATCATAAGGAGTACCCAATGCTTCCAATCAATGGCCTCTTTAAAATATTATAAATTATTTAGATCATCAATGAAAATTCCATTTAATTCAATCTCTTCCATGTTGAAAGTACTCTTGTTTGCAAAATCTGCCATGATGTGTTTAGGGTAGGTGTAAGGAACCTAAACATCATCCTATCCTTCATCGACACAACATAAACACAAACTACACACAAGTATATAAAGAAAGCACATATCTTTTATCTCAGTTTATTCTGGGTTGAGATATCGCCCTCAATGACACTCACTCATTGGCTACTCTATGTCGGATTGACATGCTACCCTACTAGTGTGTCACCCTAGTGGTCTTCTTGCTTTGAAAGATGTGAGTCTATTATATTTTCCTTCCTTACTTGGCCACTGCATGTTGACAAGCACCTTGTTAATTTGGTAGGCCTTACTATGTGATACCCTCATGTTAGCTTTATTTAAAAGGATTTGAGCTGCTATGCTTTCTCTTGATTAGTCTTAGGTATCGGGTTGAGTATATTTGAGGTTTAGAATAGTCCTAATAGCTCCTTCCCTCGATTGCTTCAAGTTTGGGTCTAGTCCTTCCTTAGCTCCACTTAGTAAGCTCTAAGTCAAACAACATATCTCATGATATTATCCCGATGATCAATTCGCTTGGAAAGTTGTAAATCCTTTCTTTCGATTGATTATTACCAATCAACATATATTGGTTGGTTCTCACTATGAAATACACCACTCATGTTGTGGATAAGTTTGGTTGGTTCTCACACCTTAGAATACACCACTCTTGGAAGATGTAAGTCTCTTATGCTTTGAGTTGGGCACCTACACTATAGGCTTTCTTTTCAGCTTTGAGTAACAAACCTATGACATATTTGGATCACATCCTACCCTATTTAGACATTATGTTACTATCACCTATCACTAACTATTAGTCACCCTAAGTCATGTTCTGTTGTCTACCATAGTCATGTTATTCCTTTTATGGAAGATGTAAGTTTGCTAAATTCATTGATCTCATTTTTGGGATGAACTCTTAACCCTCTATCTTGACATAAGACTTCTCTTAGACTTTAAGAGTTCCTTTCTTAAGACACATCTAGTGATTAGGTGGACACTCAACTAGAGACTTAAGAGTTAGCCATAAGAATAGGTCAATGCCATGTTAGAAAATTTCACCCTTAGCTTAAACCATTCCTCACTTTCCTTCCTTCAAGTCAAACTCAAATCAATCCTATTTGATTTCCTTGAAATCAAAATCAACTCATAAGATTGAAAACCCAGATCAAAATCCATCAAAATTCCTTAGTCCAAATTTTTCTAAGTCCTTAATCCTTCCCTTAAGGAATTACCCAAAATCATGATTAAACCTATTCAAACCTTTATTATTTTCATAATTCATTTATATTCTTATTTATATTCACATATATAAATGAAATATAAATTCAAATAATCAAACTAAACTCAAAACTCCAAATCAAATCATGAAAATTGTCTTAGTCCCTTTAATTTTCCATTAAAGGACTAAAATCAATCTAAACCTTGATCAAACCTATTCAAATTCATGGGATTTTCTCAAAACTTATTTATATTCTCGTTTATATTCTCATATATAAATGAAATATAAATATAAATCAATAAAATCAAACCCACAAATTAAATTCCAAATTTAAAATCCTTTAAATTCCTTTAATAGATTTAACTAAATCATGATCAACCATTTCAAATTCATATTTCTCCTTATTTATAACCTCATTTATTCTCATATATTAAATATAAATATAAAATCAATCAATCAATGCAAAATTAAATTTCAATTTAAAATTCCTTAAATCCATTAAATTTCTTAGTTTAACTAAATCATGATTAAACCACTTAAAATCCATTCTCATGATCAATTTATATTCTCATTTATATTCACATATATAAATGAAATATAAAAAAAATAAAATCATTACAAAATCAAACTCAAATCCACTCAAAATCAAATCAGCTTTGCCAAAATCTTGAATTAGTCAAATCACTTTCAAAATACAAACTCTTGATTTTATCTCATGGTTCAATCAATCCTAAAATCATGAGCTCATATATAAACTTCAAATTCAATCAAAACCTAATTTAAAGCAAACCAAATACCCTTTCATATCCTTCCTTTGATATGAAATTTTCAAATGGATCTAAAATTCATTTGACTTCAAACCACTTGTAAATGGATTTATATTTCAATCATAAGTCTATATTGATCAATCAACTTCAAATCAGCTTTTGAACCATTTGACCAAGGCTCACTTGACCCAAAGTAACCTAAAGTATTTTTTGCTCCTAAAATTGGATTGAATCAAACTCATATATCCCTCTCATGATCATCAATCATCATGGGATGATCAATCAACTAAATTGGGTCAAACCAAGTCAATCATGGTTGACCAGTCACATTAACATGAAACCTTATATAACCAAATTCCATCATAGGCCAAATTGATTGAAACCGATCTAAGTTCACTCATGTATGTTTGAACTTGACCAATCCAACATTTGAGCCTAATAATTATTTACTTGACTGTTGACCCATTTTGACCTAAAGGGTCAAAATGTCAAAAATCTAAGCCAAATTGATTGGAACCAATGGGTCAAACTCATACCAAATCACTTATGAAACTTGACCAAAGCATCAAATTGGACCCAAGCCCATTACCCCAGACCAAACACTGGGTCATGTTGAAAAAATTGAACTTAACCAAATTGGAAACAAAAACCAATCCACTCCATATGAACTAAACCTAACTTGCTTGACTACCTCAAATAGGTCAAATGGGTCAAATAGGTCAACTTGACCATTTGACATAAGTGAAGTCAAAAGCCAAACCAAATATATAAATTGAATCAAACCAAAACAAACATTTCAAATGGTCATATGAACTTTACCCAACCCTTGGTTTGACTTGACCTATTGGTCAACTTGACCCAAGTTGTTCCATTTTGACCTAATGGGTCAACATAGCCAAACATCAAATGGATTTATCAATGAAACTT
This sequence comes from Cymbidium sinense, assembly GCA_021442155.1. NCBI lineage: Eukaryota > Viridiplantae > Streptophyta > Magnoliopsida > Asparagales > Orchidaceae > Cymbidium > Cymbidium sinense. Next base: position 182,354 of record JAKCPB010001002.1, read on the forward strand.
GGCCAAACCTAGTTTGTCCATACCAACATGTCCAAAGTAAAAAAAGCAAATTTACCATCCCAATAGAACAAATTTTGGCTAACAATTAACATCCCTCTTCACAATCACTTGAGGCTTTCCTAAAAGCTCAAGGGACTTAGTGGTGTACCAATGGGTTTATTGTCATTATTCCCAAGACCAAACCCAACCTCTAGCTTTGAATTGAAATTTCAAACTCCCTCTTAAGCTCAAATTCAACATGGGAGTTGGCAACCCATTCCTTGGATCAAATGACCATGTACTCAAAATAGATCAAAGACCTTTCTCATTTGGATCAAAATGGTACCATCGATCCTTCAAGGAGATATACCCCTAATTCACTTCTATTTTCACACTCATCGATTGAAGAATAGGATGCCAAGAATTGATTGATCTAGCCTCTAAGCTCTTCCCATTTTCTTCTTCTGCTTTGAATAGTGAAAAATAGGGGAGGTATAGTGAATTTCAACTTCTTCACTTGATTTCCTCCCAATTCCTCTTACACACTTCTTCTAAGGACCAATCCAAGATCAGTCAAGCTTCCATTGGAGTTCCTATAGCAAGGAAAATTGCAATTGAATCAAAGGCATAAGGATCTTTAAGTGGTGTCGGTCCATAGAGAAAGCCACTCAATCTGAAGGCCTAGAAATTTCAGCGCTCTCCACTGAGCTACCTCGCGATCTTGGCGGTGATCACTCATGAAATTTTCAATCACTAAACTCAATGTGGTGTGGAGCTTTCTGAAAGAAATTTTCATCTCAAGGAATTTTGACATTTGGATTTTTCGCTCTCGGTCTCTAGATGGTGTGGGTTTATTTTGGTTTGATTTCATGCTAGATCAAGCTTGGATCTTCTTCTTGATCATGGACAGTCTCTGTTGATCAAGGGAAAGAACTTGGCTAATCTCCATCATCCACATTTTAGATGGAGGATGAGATTATTGCTTAGTTACATGTTTATCCTTTATAAAGCGGGGAATCCTGCGTTTGATCTTTGATTTGATAGAGAATATAAGCGTGCACCACTTCCATTTGAGATGTGACATTTAAGTTACCCTCATGTGTGATGCGTGTAAAGCCGACGGCGCCACCATGCATGCGAGATTAGGGTTAATTTAATTAAAATGCTTAATTGATTAATCCATGGATCTTCAAAATGCATAACTCTTCAATAGAAAATTCAGAAAAATATGAAATAAAATTCTAGATAGATAATTAAACCTAGAACATTTTAAAATTAATTTTGATGAGTTTTGAATTATCATTTTCTCTGGGGTTTTATTAAAAGTTTATTTTACTAATTACTCTTTGATTAGGTTTCTGATTAATCCCAAATTTCTTGGATATGTTTTAGGGGATGACCTCTACCTCCCTAAATTTTTTTTAGGATTTATTAAAAGCTTTATTAGAGTAATTACATGTGGTTTCCATAATTACCCTTCTCATGTAATTAAGCATAATTAGGGTATGGTTAGTGGTTTTACCCTCTGATTAGGGTTGATTAAGGTTAGATCCAGTAAGTAGAAGGTATATGAAACAATTCTGGGGCATTTTACCAAAGCTATTCCCTATACCCCCTCTTCTCTCCTTAATCTCCTCATAAAATTCTCCCCTTAATCAATTTTCTAAAAATTCTAAAAACTTCTAGAACTTAATTAATCTACCTTGAGTAGATGTTTAGGTATTTAATAGCCTAAGTTCAATTAAAGAAATGAAAACACAATTCATAAGTATGAAATGGTGTTTTAAAATTACTTAAGATAATCCCCTTAGCTTAATTAACTTTTAATTATGAGCCAAATTACATTAGGCCTTTTCATTATTAGGTGCATTGCAAATTTAAATTCCTTGTAGATTTTATGTCATCTCATTAGCTCATAATTATTTAGTTAATTCTTCTAAGGTGGTGTAGGTAATGGTTAATTAAGTTACTTAATTCATACCTTAACCTAATCAATGCATAAAAATGGATCTAATTATTTAATAATTAAACAAAAATATAAAACACATGTGAGAATGAGTTAGGAATAGTAAACTCATCTCACCTTTTCAAAATTAAATCAAACTTCAAACTTAAAAAAATCACTTTCAAATTCACTTTGATTTATTCTAAATTTTCTTATTCTATAAGAATGTCTTTAGATTTAAGTGAAGTGAGTTTGTTTACATGCTTTCATTACTTTTAATCTTTCATCAACATGTTAAGTTATATGTCATGTTATTTTAGCATTCATTATTTCATGTTTCAAATTTTAAAATGAAATTGTTTACTTTATGTCAAATGTGCATGTGTTGGCTAAATAAAATATGAGTGCTATTATCACTACTAAATCCAAATTATTTTCAAAAATTATAAATGAAATATCAAATCTGAAAGTATGCTACTTATACTTTAATTATAAGCTTGCATGTGAAATATTATAAAGGTATGTTTAGTATAGGTTTCCTTTCTCTCCTATGTTGGTATAGTTTTGAATAGGAATTTGGTGAGATATAAGGTTCATTTGAAAAGGACCTAATGCTCACCTAATTTCATATCTTATTCATCCCTATGCTACCATCTAAGAAGGGTTACCTACACTTACAAACATAAATTGCATAAACAAAACAAATCTATTAAACAACTTTTTCATCTTCCTTTTCTATTTAATTTTTTTTATCTGCATGTTTGTTTTTATGGAACGTGGTATATTAGTCTGGACAATCCCAAGGTTGCGAGGCTTTAAGTAGCCCTAAGTAATCTTTTACCTTACACCTCTAGTTAACAATGGCAGTTTACTCACCTAGGCCTTTCTTACTTTCATGTATGTATGTGAAATTTTGGATAAGGAAAACCTTTTCTACTTAAGAAAAATCATGCATATTCAACTTCTAGTTTTTGTTAAATGAATTACCTAGTATGCATCATAAAGTGTGTTAACTACTCTCATTTACATGTATAGATATGCTTAGGGTCCATCCATATGCATGTTACATATATATGTTGGGAAAGAGATGAAGTAATGTGTGTTATGTGAATTTTGATTCATTTTATTTAATCTTAAAATGCCTTTCTCTTTGAATAGGTTTGTTTAGGGTTTATCTAAACTTAGAATTGATTAAAAGATGTAATCAAAACATTCACCTAAATGAAACTTATATGAACCCACTTTAGAAAATTACTTAAGGTTAGGGAGGAAAGAGAAGTTCTCTTCTCTTTCCCTCTCTTCATAACTTAGTAATTAATTATAGGTTTCACTTAAACCAAATTAAAACATGAAATAAAATCAACCCAAAACACTTAAATAACTTAAATGAAACCTTCCTCTAAGTTGAACATGTCCTTCACACTTAGAAAATTTGAACCTAAAGCCATAGCTAAGCATACCACAAACCTTCAAAGCACACATTATCTAAGTCACCACTTCTAGCCTTAGGTTAAGTCGATGCATGGTTTGTTGTTATGTTTTATTTTGTGATATATGTTTTAGAATGGATGTTTGGGTGTATGCTCGTAGAATGAATGGTAGGACATTCTTAGTTTAACTATTCTTTTCTGCAGGGGATTGTGCTTAAGGGGTGCTATCATAAATAAAAATATAAATGCTTTTGCTTTGGATGATGTACCCCTAAGCATAATCCATAGGCAGTGGACTTAGTCGTTCATGTGTTGGGTGATAAGTATAATTTACATGCTTGAAATTTGTGTGGTGTGTTTTAGCTAATCTTTATTTTGCAAGTGTTAATTAGATTTCCACTTTTCTCTTTTTATGTAAAAAATTATATAATTAGGATTTTGGAATGATTTGTTATGGGGATTAGGATGAGCATTGGTCATAAGATCTTATCTTATGCACCATATGAAGCCTTAGAGCATCAACTATCCAACCATCCAAAGAAGGAACCAAAGTAGAAAAAAAAAGAAGAAAGAAGAAAAAATAAAGAAGAATAAAGCTTGAAGACCCCCATAATAATGAATTCCTTTGCTTAATTGTAATTTAATTCATTTGTAATCTGGGTTGTATAAGGGTAGAGCTCGGTTACCCACATTTTATATTTTAGGTTTGTGCGGTGGTAATGACCACTGGCATTTATTCTTTTTGATTAGCTTTATAAATTGATTGATGATTTATTTAGGTTTTGCATTAAATGGCATGATTTTTCTAGTTTCTTTCTTACTTTATGTATGGCCTGGAAGTGGATTAGGCTCTTTAGGAAAAATAAATCTTTTACCCAACTTAACAATTCAAATTCAAATTAAATAACTCATAAACTCACCTAAAAGTTAGGTTTAAAATCAAGATAAAAACTGGATGAGCATTTCTTTATAATATCATGCACAAATGCATCTTATTTCACTCTTGATTGGAGGGCTTCCACTTTTTTCCAGAACACTTGACCTTTGAGGCGTGTGGAAACTCATCCTCCCTTCTCGCTGATTTTGGCCAATAATCTTTTTTCTCATGCATTAGTCATAAAAATCCTATTAGCCTGAGTCAAAATATTTCTCCAAAATAAAAATAAAAAGAAATTTTAATTGCATTAGATTTAGGTCATTTGAAGCATGTCCCTTTACATGATCTAGTCTCTTCAGAGAGTGAGTTTAAGGACTTAGTCTCTTTCTAAATAATAAAAGCCTAGCTATCTTGCATAAGCATAAAGACTTCCCTGCATGAATTTAAAATCATAGAAGGAGTTAGTTGGCAGCCACCCCCAGGCAGTTATAACTCCAAGCCATCAGGTGGTTTGTCATCTCTTGTGGAGGCAAACCAATAACCCATTTTCACCTTAGATTTAGGTTTTGTTCAGGCCCTCGTCGAAGCTCCCTAGATTTAGGTTTTGAGGTTGCTTCTCTCCTTTGTGGGCCATAAGCATAATTCCTCACCTCCTAGGCATTTCCTTAATCTTGTGTTAAGGAATCTTAAGTCCTAAAATTCTAATGAAAAATTCAACTTAAACAAACTAAATCAATTTCAAAAATGTAAAGCCCAACTATAGGATAGTCTAAGATGCTCACTAGATTTTTGAGCATCATGGGCATCTCTTACTTATCATCCATTATGGCTTCGATAATAAATCCTCTTTTGATCAATCCCATTTTGATTTTCAAACATAAACCAATCGATTGATAGTCCTTTCTATTGAATCTTCAAAGACAATGATCATTTATCTTAATCGAGTTTTCCTAAGGGATCCTCCTTTAGGATGTAATTAACTATGGGGCTTGCCTATAGGGAACTTAATGAACTTGGTTTAAAATAAACCCCTTTACTTTTCCATGTAAAGTAGGGAAGAATCTAGTACATATGCAGACCATCATCTTTGAGTCCTTATTGAGGTGATTAGGTTCCATTAAAGGGTAGGGCTTTCTGTCTTTCGAGATAGTACAATATTTCCTTAATGAGGTACCTGATCACTTGAATAAGTACATCTGCAGATCTTCGTGGTGTCTTACTAAGATGAATTTCTATAGGTCTCTTCTTTTCTTTCTCCCTACAGATTTGAAGGCGACTCCCTATAAGAATTTATTCATCATAAATTTTTTCGGCGACTCCGCTGGGGATGGTTCCTCTCTCCATCTTTGGTAAATGATCATTATCTTTGAGTATCGATAGTGGGTTTGTACTTTGGTATGAATCCAAGACTATCCTTCTTTTTGTTGGCAGCTCATTTCACTCTTGAGTTACGTTAGCCAACATCTTTAGGTTTTAGGACCGCATTCCTTGTTGGTCTACAAACCCCGTTGGGTCCTCAATGGGTAAAATGAAGAAGATCTAAATAAATAAAGAAAACATCTTTAAGACTTCTTCCTTATCATTTTCATGATAAGCAAAGGTTCATCTAAAATAATAAATCTTCCATAAAGAACTTTACTTTTCAAAAGCACCTTTCCAAAAAACACTTAATAAAATATTTTCCACAAAATTTCTTCACCCTCATTTATCAATTCAAATAATTGTTACATGTTCCAAAAGCACAAATAAACATCTTCTTTCAATTCACTTTAATGAAGATTTCATTTTCAAAACAAAATGAACAATCATTTTTTCAAAATCATAATCATAATCATAAAGTTTTCAAAAGCACACATGAATCTTTCTATTTTCAATACATTCACACTTATTGAATGGAAAGTTCATTTGTAAACAAAATTAAAATTTTCAAACAAAAGCATACATGAATACCTTCATTTAATATACTCAATTTATTAAATGAAGATTTCATTCCCAACTAAAATAAAATATCATTTAGGAAATCCCACTTAAACATATCCACATATGTTTTAAGTTGGAATTCCTCCTTTTCAAAAAAAAAAATGAAAAAAAAAGAAACAATCACACACAAAATTTTATACTTCAAAATAAAAATTGATCTCCATTCTACATACCTAAATTTGTTGAATGGAGGCCTCTTTCAAAACATTAAAATCAACAATCATATTTAAAAAAAAATCAAACAACATTTGGAACTTCATTTAACATATCCAAATTTGTTAAGTGAAGTCTCCAAATTCTAAATCCAAAAATTTTCTAAACACATTTTGGAACCTCACTTAGCATAATCAAATTTCTAAGTAAAGTTTCCAAATCCAAAATCAAAATCAACAATCATATTTCACAAAATTTTCAAAACACATTTGGAATTTCATTTAGCATAATCAAATTTGATAAGTAAAGTTTCCAAATCCAAAATCAAAATCAATAATCATAATTCAAAAAAAATTTCAAAACACATTTGGAATTTCATTTAGAATAATCAAATTTGCTAAGTAAAGTTTCCAAATCCAAAATCAAAATCAACAATCATATTTCAAAAAATTTCAAAACATATTTGAAATTTCATTTAGAATAATCAAATTTGTTAAGTAAACTTTCCAAATCCAAAATCAAAATAAACAACCATATTTCAAAAAAATTTCAAAACATTTGGAATTTCACTTAGCATAATCAAATTTGCTAAGTGAAGTTTCCAAATCAAAATCAAAATCAACAATCATATTTTAAAATTTCAAACATACATTTGGAACCTCACATAGCATAATCAAATTTGCTAAGTGAAGTTTCCAAATCCAAAATCAAAATCAACAATCATATTTCAAAAAAATTTCAAACATACATTTGGAACCTCACTTAGCATAATCAAATTTGCTAAGTAAAGTTTCCAAATTGAAAATCAAAATCAACAATCATATTTCAAAATTTCTAAACACATTTGGAACCTCCTTAACATACCCAAATTTGTTAAGTGAAGTCTCCAAATCCCAAAATTCAAAATTTTCAAAACACATTTGGAATTTCTTAGCATAATCAAATTTGCTAAGTAAAGTTTCCAAATCAAAATCAAAATCAATAATCATATCTCAAAATTTTCAACAAAATTTGAACTTTATTTAACATACCCAAATTTGTTAAGTAAAGCTTCCAAATCAAAATCAAAATTTTCAAACACCTTTGGAACTTCTTCCTTAGCATACCAAATTTTCTAAGAGAAGTTTCCATTTTTCAAAATCAAAATGAAATCAAAAGTTTAAACACACCATTTGGAATTTCATTTAGCATACTCAAATTTGCTAAGTGAAATTTTCATTCATAAAACCAAGTGGGACTTCATCTTTAGCATACCAAATCTACTAAAGTTGAATCTCCACTTTCAAAAAATTTTCAAAAATAAAACAAAACACTTAGGATTCCCTTAGCATAACAAATTTGCTAAGGATCCTTTCCTTTTTTAAAAATAAAAAATTTCAAAAAATGAAACACTTAGGATTTTCTTAGCATACTTAAACTAAGAATCTATTTTCAAAAATTAAACAAAACACACTTAGATTCTTCACTAAGCATACTTAAATTTGCTAAGTAAGAATTCTAATTTTCCAAAATAATGAACACAAACAAAATCATTTTGACCCTTACTTTAACATACCCAAATTTTTTTAGGAAAGGGTCCTCAAAATCACAAAATTCAAATTCAAAACATAAATGAACCTATGGAAGCATCCTATCAAAATTTTGAATCCATATTTCAACATACCTAAATTTGTTGAAGTTTGGATTCATATTCAAATTCCTCTTTCAATCAATCTCTTCAAATCTATTTGAACTTATGCTTCCAAGTTGTTGGATGTGGGTTCAAATTTTCAAAATTCAAAATTCAAAATTTATGGAGATAAAATTGATACAAGTTCATTTCTCATTGCATTCTTTTAGTTAGTGCGGTTCAATGATTTACTATATTGTGCAAATGGCTAGTTCTCAGAAATTTGTCTTTACCTTCCCTCACGGTATGGATTTAGCTTTAGACCAGACTGACTTCCCTCATTTGGATTGTACCCACTTGATCCACTTTATCCAGAAATTTGAGGAGGGCAGGATCACTTGTGAGGGCATTCCCCTCACCACAATCAACAAGAAGAAGGTGAATGGGCAAAAGCCGATCATTAGGATAGATTTACAATCTAATTATGATGTCTCCTCACTAAAGATGAAAGCTATGGCAGTACCACATTCTGACTACAGTTCTAGTAATATCGGCGATAGTTTGTTCGAGTTCATCCTAGAGTTGCCTATTGCCAGTGTGTAGCACCACCATCATACCCTCAGGGTAAGGCTCCCCTAATTTTAGGGCTTGCCTCCCTGACATTTGAGTATGGGTCTAGCTCACACTCCTCCCATCCTACCCATACCCAGTGTAGGAACAAGAACCATATGGTCAAATGGTTCCACACTCGGATAGCCAGAGAGCTAGAGGTAGTAGCTCAATTAGCCATGGATGAGTCTCCCATGATCACTTCACCATTGGTTATAAAAATTCATCCTCTCGATCCAAAGAAGATGCGGGATTTGTTCATCACCTCCTCTAGTGTGCACTTGCTAATTTCTAGAGGAGTAGTGCGTTGGCCTCCATTCTATTCTATGCCAGGTAGGCGGAGCATATGGACACTCAAAGTCTGGTACCTAGTTCAACTTTTGATCTGTTATCCCCCATAGTGTAGAGAGGCAGATTCATCAAGAGAGGGCCCGTGAGGCCCATACATCACATATTACTAGCAGAGAGCAATGGAGGTTGCATTCACTTATGTTTTGTTAATTTTCCAACTGGTATGCTGCATGCGACCATGATAGTATTCTCCTCACAGGACCAACCACGGAGGTAGTTCTTGTAGAGTCGGTGGAGTCTCCACCTCTACCCCTTTCATCGCCATGTAGGTTTGATCTCCCATTCCATCTAAGGCCATGAAGGTTGCATCCAGGGAAAAATGTACCCTATTGGTGATCCGGCTATGGCCAAGGGATCCTACCCCTCCTACACCACCAATTATCATAGGGTTGAGCTCTCTTACTCGACCTTCTACCCCAGGGGTGGTGCAGAAGGAGTGGCGACCCCGGAGCATCATGGTCGTTCTTTCACCAACACCGCCCATACAGCCGGATGCGAAAATGGTGACAGCTATCACAGATATTCCATATGATAGTTCAATTATAGTAGTAGTAGAGGATCATCCTAGGATTGTTACCCTTATTACATCCAATATCAATCAGGAGTATCATTCTTCTAGTGAGTACAGCCTACATAGGATTGACTCACCAATTATAGGTGAGGTCTGGTGCCTCTCAGTGCTTGATAGTTATCACACCAGTCATCCCAAACTATTTGTACCTATTGAGTTAGATTGATCCTTAGATGAGATAGTTGAACACTATGTTATGAGAAGAAGGAGATCTTAGGGTATTCTTGGTTCGATGAAGAGAGAGTTAGCTTCGATCCCAATAAAGATGACTTGATGGGGGGATTCAGCTAGGATTTGCATGGTTGATACTAGATGATCTCATCTTAGAGATTAATAGGCCATGGAAGATGATGAGATTGATCAAGGAGACACCATAGAATTAGTCCATCACCTTCGATAGTAGTTAAGGCAAAAAGATGAGAAGATTGATAGGATGGCACAACAGTTACAAGACTTGTTAGCAGTAGTGTGCTTGAAAATAAGCCCTCCTTCATCTAGTAGTCGATGTTAGTTAGCTGCATGCTTCAAGACTCTACCTCCCATTGAGCAAGGTAGCACTAGCACTGTATAGGAAGGTAGTGATAGTACCTCCATACATGAAAATGATCTAAAATCCATGGTTGAGCAAGAGGTGAAGGAAGCTTTGGCTCAAGCCCGGGGAGGATCATCAATTTCAAAGGGTAGACCCTAGCCAGAGGAATTCAATGATATCCAGTATCCCAAGGGTTTCGTGCCTCCTTCCTTCAAGAGCTTCGATGGCAGTGGGAACTCGAGGCAGCATATAGCTCACTTCAGGGCCAATTATTGCAATGCAGGTGGTAGCGATGCTTTACTCTTTAGACTCTTTGTCAGTAGCCTAGCAAGTATCACTTTTGATTGGTATGCTGAACTACCCAATGGTTTAATAAAGACATTTATTGAGCTAGATCAACTCTTCATTAAGAGATTTGCTGAAGCTCAGAAAAGGGTTAATGTACGAGATCTTATTATAGCCCAACAGCACTTTGGTGAGTCAATTGTTGATTATATTCTTTGATGGTGTAATCTAAGTATGAAGTGTGAACCTCAGCTGTCTGAACAGCATGCCATTGAGATTCTCTTGAAGAATATCCATGGCTCGGTCACCTTCATGCTTAAGGGCTTCACTATCAAGACATTTGAGAAGCTAATCAACAAGGTGGCTAGTCTACAAGGAGAGGCCAAACAACTACCTTTTCTATTGGCATAAATCCCAAAAGGATTATGAGAAGAAACCTAGAGTAATAGTAGCTTGATAAGGTAGCGACTAGAGATCAGTTGAGACCATGACCTCGGTAGCCTCCACCTCCTTTCACCAGGTGGCAATACCAGCCTCCACCGCAACCTCCATGGCCACCACATCCATCACCTCAGCCATACCACTAATAGCAGTGACATGCATATCTGTCACTAGATTGCTATGGTCCACCTACTCTTCTAGATAAGTTAAACAAACCTTAATCTTTTAAGAGGGAGGTAATCAAGAAAATCTTTAAGAATCTCTTAAAGAAACATGATTTTTAGCTACCCGAGCTTAGGAGACCGAAGGAAGTAGGTAAAAGTCATGATCCAAACTTTTCCCTTGTATGCTAGGCCAAGTTTTGGAGGATTGCTTCACATTCAAGGACTGGCTTGAACATAACTTCAAGATCGATGATGTAGTTATCCCAAAGGAATACCTTGTGGAACAACCTTCTAGTTCCATTAGGGTAATCCTTGGGGATACAAGTTATCCTACCAAAACCAAAGAAGGTTGGGACATTTCTTTGTCTAAAATCTCTAAGAAAATAATTAGAAGATCAAGAAGCTTTTCCTTACAATTGCTGAGTCACTCAAACCTTCAACACTAAGGAAGGTTTGCAAGTTTCTGCCAACTCTAGGAAAGTGGGAGCTCAGCGACATGTGTCAGATAGCCCTTTAGCTCGACCACCACGTGTCCTCTCAACCTTCTTGCGGCTTCCACGATGACTTCTACCATTTTAGCTCTTCTATTTCTTCTACTAGTAGAACTCTTGTATCAATGGATAAGGGCATCAAATCCCTTACTCCACTCACTCTACTTGACTTCTACTTTGTACCCCAAATAATTCCAAGAAATTGAAGAATAAAGCTGATTTGAATTACATATGTGTCTCTTTTGATGAGTTGTCTTCTTCTATTCCTAACGATAACTCTCCAAGTCTAATTAACTATAATAATTTTGATCTTCCTCTTTTTTGATTTAGAGTTGCACTTTCCAACTCTGAATACTATGGGTTCACCTCTTAAGATAGACTTGGAATCATCTGATTCTGAGAATCCCATAGGAGAAGGCTAGGTGAGCCTAGTGCGGGTAGAACTTCACCACCTTGCCTCAAGAGATTACCAAGTCAACCTCCCGTGGCAAGGTTCTACCTCTGGGGCGCACCTCTAGATAGGAAAAATAAGTCATTGGTACAAGATCAAGAAGCCCTTTCACAAGATGCTCCACCCTTGGTTGCTTGTGGAAGACCGGTGGACTACAACATCCTTTCTCATCTAAGAAAGTTGATCATCTAAGCTAAGCATTTATGATGCCCTCATCTTATCCAAAGAGATGAGGGAATCACTAATCAAGGCTCTCCTTGATCTCAAAATATGCTCAGCTCAGCAGACCACTATAAGTGAGGAAGCACACCATACAAACGAAGCCCAAGGGATCACCTTCACAAATGAAAACCTTCTACTAGGGACTTGGAACATCCCCCATTACATCGACATGGACATGTTCAGACTCGCCAGGGTTCTCATGGATTCAGATGCATCAGTAAATATTATGAGTCTAAAGACCCTTGCCTACTTGAAGATTGACATCTCTACACTCCGAGGAGACAAGATGATGTTGAGAGGATTCAATGATCAAGGTGATCGGGCTTTAGGTTCTATAGTGTTACCATTAGAGATCGGTGGCTAGAAGACTGAAGCAAAGTTCTACATCATTGATTCAAATACTTCATTCACTGCTTTGCTTGGTAGGCCTGGGATACATCATAACAAGATCATTCCATCCTTCCTTCATCAGTGCATCAAGTTCATAAAAGATGGAATTGAGTACCGTGTCAACAGGGACGAAAATCCATTTCAGTTAGAGAGGTTGAGATATATGAGGATGTGACATACTATCTTCCTTAAAACACCATTTCTTGTGAACATAGACAAAATTCAAATGCAAATGCAAAAGAAAAAGAAAATGAAGCCAAAGAAAAGATAAAAGAAAATGAAAAGAAAAAGGAAAGTCCTAGCACACAAGAAAGGGGAATTGAAGAAGAAGTGGATCTATCACATTCCACCCAGTTCATTCCATCATATGGACATGTGGGCAATGGCTCAACCTCCAAGGCATAGGTAGAAATAGAGGCATTCAGGTGGGAGACCCCTAGTTGGCCTTGACCAATAGAGGTGTTCATTCATAAGAGTACCCCTACTATTCACATAGACTTGGAATCCAGCTCAGAGGATGAATATAATGTGATTAGTATACTAGCCAACCCCTCTTAATGGGTTCCATTGGAGGTGACTTTTGATCCAGCCAAAGACAAAGACCATGCCTCTAAGAAAAGCAAAGTATTTGAATCTAGTTTATGTGAAACTATCAGGCAGCAGTTGGGAACCTTAGCTCTAACCTCACTTACATCTCAGAAAGTTGAAGGTTTAGTAGTTAAGGAAGTCCCTAAGTCTTCCATTGACATGAAGTAGAAGAGGTTCTTTTTGGGTTCATCATCCTCAAGTCCAGAGCTCGATGTAGGACTTGAGGAAGATACTTTTAAAGAATTAATGGAATTACCTTTTATCTTTTACTCACCTTGTGTTCAAAATCTTATACAGAAAGGTTTAGTTCCTCACACTTGGTCCAAGCATAGGTCAGAATACTTCAAAAAGCTATGGAACAATATAGATAGGGAAGCATAATCAAGAGTAGGACTAGGATTCACATAGTGGGTCCGGTCGATGATGAAGATTATTGCCTAGTTGTTACCAACCATTTGGAGTCTAATAGGTTCTTCTCACACATCCCCAACTCTTATGAGAGTGTGTGTTTAGAAACTTCAGATGATCTAGATGATCTCCAAGTCAAAGAGGCACCGCTAGAATTTGAAGAGGAGATTCATTCAACAATCGACAAGCTTAATGAAATCAACCTCATAGAAGAAAATCTCACGACATACATCGGTTCATTCTTGAATGAAGAAGAAACCAATGACTTAGTTAGGCTATTGACTTAGTTTAAAGACTTGCTTGCATGGAGTTATGAGGAAATGCTTATCTCCACGATGTAGCGGTCCACAAGCTAGCAATAGATCCTAATGTTACCCTATTAAGCAAGCACCTAGACGCATGTGATTAGAAGTTGAACAACAGGTCATTTTTGAAGTCAAGAAATTGATCGATGCTGGTTTCATCAGGGAAGAAAAATATCCTACCCAGTTAGCTAGTGTCATCTTTGTTAAGAAGAAGAATGGTCAAATTTGCATTTCTGTCAATTTTAGGGACTTAAATAAGGCATGTCCTAAGGATGAGTTTCCTCTTCCTATACCAGAGTTAATGGTGGACATTGCCTCATCCCATGCAATCTTCTCTTTCATGGATGGGTCATCTGGTTATAACCAAATCAAGATGTCTCCTAAAGATGAAAAAAAACACTACTTTTTGAACCCTGATCAGAATCTTCTATTATAGGGTCATGCCTTTCGACCTTAAAAATGCTTGGTGCTACATACCAACGGGACATGACTCAGATCTTCAATGAGCTCATCCATCATTAGGTTGAGTGCTACATTGATGATTTAGTAATCAAGAGTTTAGAAAAGGAAGACCATCTCTTTGACTTGAGAGTAGTTTTTTTTGAGGTTAAGATAATATAACCTCAAGATGAATCCCCAAGTGTGCATTTGAAGTCACTTTAGGAAATTCCTTGGTTTATTGTTCAACATCGGGAATAGAAATAGATCTAAAGATTAAAGCTATCTTAGAAATGCCACCTAAGAGTTTAACAACTTCAGATCCTTTCAAGGATGGTCATATCTAAGATGCTTTATCTCAAACCTATCAGGAGATGCAAGCCATTATCGAACTTGTCAAAAGGATGCCAAGTTCAAGTGGGATGACAAGTGCTAGCATGCCTTGAAGACATCAAAGAGTACTTGGTGAAGTTAGTTCTAGGCCCTATCCGGGTAGTCTCCTTTATACTACTGCATTGGATGACTCTCTCAGCGCTCTGTTGGCCCAAGCCAATGATGAAGGGAAGGAGAGCACACTCTACTACCTCAGCCATCATCTGATCCCTGCTAAAGCAAACTATCCACCTATTGAGAAATATTGCCTAGCTTTGATCTTTGCATCTCAAAAGCTACTACATGCTTTCTCATAAGGTGAACTTGATCTCTCAAACCAATCCACTTCAGTACCTCATGACATGACATGCTTTCCAAATGTTTGGCTCACTGTCCATGATACTCTCATAGTTTGATATCACATTTGTACCCTTAGATGCGGTAAAGAACAAGCACTTGATTTCTTAGCGACATACCCACTTCTTGATTCTGCTTAGATGATCTCCCCGATGAACAAATCATGAACTTAGGGGAGGCAACAACCACCGATGGGAGATATATTTTGATGGTGCTACTTCTTTTCTTAAAGGTGAAGCACCATGATCTATTCCCAGGAAAGCCAGGGGTAGGAATAGTTCTTCTAACTCCAAACCATGATGTGATGAGATTCTCATACTATCTTTCCAACCCCAACAATGAAGCGGTATGAGG
The DNA here is from genome assembly GCA_021442155.1 of Cymbidium sinense. Taxonomy (NCBI): domain Eukaryota; kingdom Viridiplantae; phylum Streptophyta; class Magnoliopsida; order Asparagales; family Orchidaceae; genus Cymbidium; species Cymbidium sinense. The sequence goes on from JAKCPB010001002.1 coordinate 197,656, forward strand.
CTTTGATTGTGATTGAGTTAGCCATCACTATCAATGTCAAGAGCATCAACATCTTTGGGGATTCTCTATTGGTCATCAACCAAATTTCCAGGTCCTACCAAGTTCTCAAACCCAAGCTTCATCATTACTACGAGTATACCATGAAGTTGTTGGCCCAGATTCCTGAAGTCACCATCTACAAAGTTCCTCGAGTAGAGAACATAGTAACAGATGCTTTGGAAAAACTTGCCAAAGATCTAGCATGTCCAAAAGATAAGTCCATTTCAATAAGGGACCAAAATAAATAGATCCTATCCCTTATTGATGTTGAACTCGTCGAGAGACTTTCTCTTGAAGAGGAGGTTGTCATTGCCAAAATGGACAAGGAGCTAGATTGGAGGCAACCATTCATAGATTACTTGAACACTGGCAAACTACCTCAAGAGAAATCACAAGCCCATCAGGTAAAATAGAGAGCTCTTTCCTATGCTCTTGTTGATGGCACCTTCTACAGACGGTCCTTTGACCAAATGTGGTTATGTTGTTTAGACAAACACGAAGTCCATGGCATTATAACCAATGTACATTTAGGTTTATGTGGAGCACATCAATTTGGCCTGAAGATGAAAATGAAGATTAAAAGACTTGGATACTTCTAGCCTTCTATGATTACAGACTGTATGGATGTAACTAGGAGGTGGTATCAGTGTCAGGTACACGGTGTGGTCCTCCACCAACCACCCAACATTCAACACCCTACATTGGCTTCATGGCCATTTGAGTGTTGGGGTACCGACATTGTAGGTTCGATTGATCCTCCTTCTTCCAAGGGTCATCGATTCATCTTAGCTGCTACTTTTCCAAGTGGGCAGAAGCCATCCCACTCAGAGATTTCACAACTCACCATGTGCTTCAATTTTTAATGAACCATATCATATATAAGTTTGGTGTGCCTCGATGAATTATATCTAATAATGAATTCATATAAAAAGACAGATATAGCAAGACAGATAGAAGATACTCCCATCATACTGGTATAGAGTACTCCACCATCTACTACCAGCTAATGGTTTAACAAAAGCATTCAACAAAAAACTCATCCAGATACTGAAGAAAACTCTTGAAGATAACAAATGATAGTGGAATGAGCAGTTGGTTGAAGCCTTGTGGGCCTACTGCACCATATACCAAACTCTAACTCAGTCTACCCCATTTTCCTTAATGTATGGGTCCAAAGCCATTCTTCCTTTAGAAGTTCAACTCCCATCACTAAGGATAGCATTTGGTGACAAAATCACTACATAGTAGAATGCAAAGCTGCGGTTAAAAGAGCTCGAAGGTTTGGAGGAGAGTCGTCTATGGGCATGCCAAAACCTTGAGTTGTACAAGGCCAAAATGATTCAAGCTCACAACAAGAGTCTAGGTCTTTCTTAGTAGGAGAACTTGTGTTAGTCCTAAGGAGACCAATTGTTGCCCATCGAAAGATGGGAGGCAAGTTTGAACCCACTTGGGAAGGGCCTTATGTCATAAAGAAGGCCTACCAAGGAGGATCTTATCAGCTTATTGATTATAAAGGGGAACACTCGATGCTTCCAATTAATGGGCTCTATCTAAAGAAATATTACCCATGAAATAAATCATGTTTGAAAACAATTATTAATAAAAAGAATATAAATCTGATTCCATTCATCAAATCTTCTCTTCTTTCGAAGTGTTGTTTGCTTGTCTTGTGAATCCATCGTGACCTGTTTAGGGTAGGTGTAAGAGTCCCCGTGGCATCTATCCTCTTTCACAACACAAACACAATCTCAATGCTATAATAGGTGTGAGAGAACCCAAGAGGCATCCTATTTTGATTAGCATAACTAAGTCAGGTGTGAGAGAACCCATGCATCATCCTTTCTTAGTGGGAATTCTTGTTGCCATCTGTGACATAATTTCATAATTTCCAAGCGTGTTTTAAGGTAGGTGTAAGAGTCCCCAGAGTGTCATATTCTTTAGCACATGCACAACAAAAACATAAATCCTTTATCTTGAGCTATTCTTGGGAGCAAGCCCCCCTATGACACTCACTTGATTAGTGCTCTAGGTCGGGGTTTACATGCTTCATGTCACCCTAGTGGTCATTTGTTGGAAGATGTCAGTCCCAGTGCTTTCTTCCTAACTTGATCATTGCAAACCAATGAGTGCCATGTTAATATGGTACGCTTCACTGCCTAGCCAATAAACTACCACATGATTGACTTCGCTTAAGAAGGTATGAGTCCCCATGATTTCTTCTTAAACTAGCCATCATGTTCTAACTAGGTTGAGTATTTCTAAGGCTTAAGATAAGTCCCCTAGAGGCTCCTTTCATCTTAACTTCTTTTGAGCTGATATAAGTCCCCTAGTGGCATTCACTCAAGTAGCCTAGGTCGGATAACACCTTGAGCGAAGAGACTATCCCAGAATTAGTTCCACTATAAAAAGATGTGAGTCCCTGAGCTTTCTTACTATAATGATTGTTGCAAACTGAGGGGCCCCTTAGGTTGGTTGATGTTTGCTATGCTGACAGCGACTCACCCGGTGTGTACACCACTCTTAGAAGATATGAGTCCCCAAGATTTCTCCTTGAGGACAATACCTATTGGATATATATAGCCATGTCATCTTCTTTGGTGTTGGATTAAGCCCTTATCGGCCCCATCCCCTGTAGACACTCTATTTAGATCAAGTCCCCTGTGACCCCATTTAGACATTACCCAGGTTACTTTTGGATTGGACAGTTCCCCTTTCAAGTAACGTGGTTGGAAAATTTGTTTAGATGCACAAATTCTCCCTTGGTTCATAAATATGAGATAGGTCTAATATAAGCTTTCAGTTTGATCCCTCACTAATAGGGTCCATGATAAATAAACAAAAATAAAAACAAACAAAATTAATTCACTTGTGGATTAGAATTTAAGCCCCAAGGGTTTTCCCAAGGCATCTATCTTTAGGCGGTGTCAACAAACTCCCATAGGAATTGTCTGACTACATGAGTTGAGATAAGTCCTCGGTCGATACTCACTCCATAGTCACCCTTAGGTCGAGTTCAATATATTTTTCCACAAGCAGGTCGCCCCGACAGTCATTCTACTTTGGATGTAAGATTATGATGCATTTTTTCTAGCATGATTATTGCAAACAGACGAGCAGCCCTAGGTTGGGTTTGATTTGTTGCCCAAAGTAACCAATCACTCTAGTGATCTTTTCTAGTGGAAGATGTGATTCCCTGAGCTTTCTTCACTTAAATTGATCATTGCTTACCAAAAGGCACTCCTTTGGTTGGATAGTACTCTGATCGACATAGAAGCTACTCCCTTTTGGTTATAAATCAAATCTAAGCTTCTATAAGCTCCTTCTCAGTGACATCACAAACCAATAATCCATAAAACAAATTTGAAAAATGAAATCAATCTTGACTATCTTTGAGTTGATCTAAGTCCCCAATGGCATTCACTCAATAGTCAGCCCTAGGTTGGGTTCAATTTGTTGCCTTGCCAATAGATTACCCTAGCAACTGATCCTTACTTGGAGGATGTAAGTCTACTGTGCTTTGTATTGCTACACCAAAGGCATCCCTTTGGTTGGTTGTCCTACTATGTGCTTAGTAGACTATCCCTTTGGATTGGTAAATCTGAGTTAGGTCTTAGCCTCCATGGCTCCTATTCAGTACAACCCATTGCAAACCAATAGGGTTCATTCTAAAAATTCAAACCTAACAAAATTAGAATCAAATCAAACCTCTCATCCCCTGTGGATGACTTGAACCTGCTTCCCTAGTGGAAGGTTCACACTCTATCCCTTAGTGGGATTCTTCCTTCTCTCTTATGTCTTAGACATAAGTAGAGCCACATTGCACTAAGCTCTAGATTCTTTCTATTCCTTGGGTTATGGATATATTGTTTTTGTTAGTGCTTGCAATCTCTTGGTGTTGTTGATCATTTTTGTCAACACTAATATGTGCGGTGTTCCTTGTCACTCACACCTATTGGGCTTTGTTGACCTCATTTTAGGATGAGCTCTCAACCCCTCTATCTTAGACATAGGACTTCTCTTATACTTTAAGAGTTCCTTAGTCTTATGACACATTTGATTAGGTGGACACTCAACCTAGCCCAGACTTAAAAGAGTTAGCCATAGGAATAGGTCATGCCTTAGGGGTGTTAGGAAAACTTCCTACCCTTAGCTTAAACCATTCCTCACTTTCCTTCCTTCAAGTTAAACTCCAAATCAATTCTATTTGATTTCTTGAAATCCAAATCAACTCCATATGATTGAAATCCATGATTGAAATCTATGATTGAAAACCCATGATCAAAATCCATCAAAAAATTCCTAAGTCCAAATTTTGCCTAAGTCCTTAATTCTTCCCTTAAGGACTTAACCAAAATCATGATTCAAACCTATTCAAACCTTTGAGATTTTCTCATAATCCATTTATATTCTCATTTATATTCACATATATAAATGAAATATAAATTCAAATCAATCAAACTAAACTCAAAACTCCAAATCAATTCATGAAAATTTTCTTAAGTCCCTTTAATTTTCCATTAAAAGACTTAGCCAAAATCAATCTTAAACCTTGATCAAACCTATTCAAATTCATGATATTTTCTCAAAAATTATTTATATTCTCATTTATATTCTCATATATAAATGAAATATAAATATAAATCAATCAAATCAAACCCCAAATTAAATTCCAAATTTAAAATCCTTGAAATTCTTAAATCCTTTAAATTCCCTTTAATAGATTTAACCTAAATCATGATCAAACCATTTCAAATTCATGGGATTTTCTCAAAACTTTTCTATCTCATTTATATTCTCATATATAAATGAAATATAAATATAAATCAATCAAATCCAATTCAAAATTAAATTTCAATTTAAAATTCCCAAATCCTTTAAATTTCCTTTAATGGATTTAACCTAAATCATGATTAAACCACTTCAAATCCTTGAAATTTTCTCATGATCAATTTATATTCACATTTATATTCACATATAAATGAAATATAAATTCAAACAATCAAAATCAATTCCAAAAAATCAAACTCAAATCCACTCAAAATCAAATCTAAGCCTTTCAAGCCAAAATCTTGAACTTAGTCAAATCACTTTCAAATCAAGCCAAACTCTTGATTTTGTCTCATGGTTCAATCAATCCTACAATCATGAGCTCATATGTAAAACCAAATTTCAATCACTCAATCAAAACCTAATTCAAAAATCAAACCCAAGACCCTTTCATATCCTTCCTTTGAATATGAAATTTTCAAATGGATCTAAATCCATTTGACTTCAAAACACTTGTAAATGGATTTATATTTCAATCATAAGTCCATATACAAGATCAATCAACTTCAAATCAAGCTTTGACCAAGCCATTTGACCCACTTAGGCTCACTTGACCCAAAGTGACCTAAAGTACCTTATGAGCCAACTTTTGATCCTAACCAAATTGGATTGAACCAAACTCATATATCTCTCATCATGATCAACAATCATCATGGGATGATCAATCAACCAAATTAGGTCAAACCAAGTCAAACCTAAGGGTTGACCAAGTCAACACTTAACCTAAAATGAAACCTTACATAACAAAATTCCACCATAGGCCAAATTGATTGAAACCATTGATCTAAGTTCACTCATAACCTATGTTTGAACTTGAAACCAACATCTCGAACCTAACCTAGCCCAATTGGCCCACTTGACCCAAGTTGACCCATTTTGACCTAAAGGGTCAAAATGTGTCAAAACTTGATCTAAGCCAAATTGATTAGAACCAATGGGTCAACTCCAACCCAAATCAGCTGTGGAACTTGACCAAAGCCTTAATTGGCCAACTAGACCCAGCATGACCTAAAGGGGTCATGTTGAGCCAAAATTGAACTTAACCCAAATTGATTGGAAACAAAGATACCAATACACTCCATATGACTAACCTAACCTAAACCTATCCTTAACCTACCTAAAATAGGTCAAATGGGTCAAATGGTCAACTTGACCCATTTGACCTAAGTGAAGTCATATGAGCCAAAACCAAATATATACCAAATTGAATCAAACCAAAGCCACCAAAACATTTCAAATGGTCATATGAACTTGACCCAATTTGACCTATCGGTCAACTTGACACCCACCCAAGTTGACCCATTTTGATCGAAATGGGTCAACGTGAGCCAAACCCTATCAAATGGATTCCAAATCCATTGAAACATGGTCAAACCTAGTTTCTCCACATACCCAACATGTCCAATGTGGAAAATAGCAAAATGACCATCCAACCCCTAGGCCATAGAACAAATTTTGGCCTAACCTATAGGTAATTTGGTCATACCCTCTTCACAATCACTTGAGGCTTTCCTAAAGCTCAAGGGGACTTAATGATGAGTGGTGCACCCAAAATGGGTTTGGGTCACCCATTTGGTCCCTAGACCAAACGACCAAGCTTAAAATTGAAATTTCAAACTCCTCTTAAGCTCAAATTCATGGGAAGTTGGATCCATTCCTTGGATCAAAACCATGTGCACACTCAAAATAGATCAAATAAGCCTCCTAATCTCATTAATTGGATCAAAATAGCAAGACCATTGTTGACCATCCGATCCTTCAAGGGAGATACTCCTAATTCACTTCTATTTTCACACACTCAAGGTCGATTGAAGAATAGGAAGCCAGAGGATCCATTAGGGATTGATCCTAAGCCTCCTAGAGCTTTTCTCTGTTTCTTCTTCTCGGCTTTTGAATAGTGAAAAATAGGGGAGGTAGAGTGAATTGCCAAATTCTTTTACACTTGATTATCCCAATTCCTCTACACACTTCTTAAGGACCAATCGAGCTCACTCAAGCTTCCATTGGAGTTCCCATAGCAAGGAGAGGAGCAATTGGATTAAAGCATGATCTTCAAGTGGTGTTGGTCCATGAGCAAGCCACTCAATCCCAAGGCCTAGGAATTTCAACAGGGCTTCATCTCCACTAGAAGCTACCTCATCGATCTCGAGCACCGGTGATCACCTCGATGAGGTATGGAATTTTTTGATCACTAAACTCAATGTGGTGTGGAGCTTTGTGAAAGAAATTTTCACCTCATCGAATTTTGACCATTGGATTTGCCACTCTCTGTCTCTAGATGGTGTGGGTTAATTTTGGTTTGATTCAATGCTAGATCGAGCTTGGATCTTCCCCTTGATCATGGACGGTCTCTGTTGATCAAGGGAAGAACTTTCATCTCAACCATCCATCCACATTTTAGATAGATGAGATTATTTAGCATGTTTAGTTAACTTTATCCTTTATAAATAGGTGAATCCTTAACTACGATCTTTGATGACATAGAATATAAGCGTGTTATTATCCACCATTTGGGATGTGACATTTAAGTTACCCCTCAAGGATGGTGTAAAGTGCGGCCACATACGCGTTGTGCATGTAGGGATTACTTAGGGTTAATTAAAATGCTTAATTAATTTTTAATTAATCCATGGATCTTCAAAACTGCATAACTCTTCATAGAAAATTCGAAAAATATGAAATAAAATCCTTTGGATAGATAATTAAACTAGAACATTTTAAAATTAATTTTGATGAGTTTTAAATTATGATTTTCTAATTTGGGTTTTATTATAAATGTATTTTACTAATTACTCTTTGATTAGCCCTGATTAATCCAAATTTCTTGGGTAAGTTTTAGGATGACCTCTATCTCCCCTAATTTTCTTGGGATTTATTGAAGGCTTGATTAGAGTAATTTCATGTGGTTTCCTTAATTACCCTTTTCATGTAATTAAGCATAATTAGGGTATAATCAATGGTTTTACCCTCTGATTAGGGTTGATTAAGGTCAGATCAAGTAAGTAGGAGGTTTATGGAATAATTTTGGGGCATTTCCCCTAAGCTATTCCCTAAACCTCCTCTTCTCTTCTTAATCTCCTCTTAATTAAGGGTTAATTCATTAATTATCTCCTTAATCAATTTTCTAAAATTCTAAAAACTTCCAGAACTTAATTAATCTACCTTGGGTAGATGCTTAGGTTTTTAATAGCCTAAGTTCAATTAAGAAAATCAAAACCCCATTCATAAGTATGAAAGGGTGTTTTGAAATTACTTAAGCTAACCCCTTAGCTTAATTAACTTTTAATTGTGAGCCAAATTGCATTAGGCCTTTTCATTATTAGGTGCATTGCAAATTTAAATTCTTTATGGGTTTTATGTCATCTCATTGGCTCATAATTATTTAGTTAATTCTTCTAAGGTGGTCTAGGTAAGGGTTAATTAAGTTACTTAATTCATACCTTAACCTAATCAATACATAAAAATGGATCTAATTATTTAAAAATTAAACAAAATATAAACACATGTGGAATGTGTGAGGAATAGTAAACTCATCTCACCTTTTCAAAATTAAATCAAACTTCAAACTAAACAAAAATTACTTTGAAATTCACTTTGATTTATTCTAAATTTTCTTATTCTATAAGTATGTCTTTAGGATTTAAATGAAGTGAGTTTGTTTACATGCTTTCATTACTTTGAATCTTTCCCCAACATGTTAAGTTGTATGCCATGTGATTTCATGCATTCATAATTTCATGTTTCAAATTTTAAAATGAAATTGTTTACTTTATGTCAAATGTGCATGTGTTGGCTAAAATAAAATATGAGTGGCTATTATCACTACTAAATCCAAATTATTTTCAAAACTTATAAATGAAATATGAAATCTGAAAGTATGCTACTTATACTTTAATTATAAGCTTGCATGTGAAATATTATAAAAGTATGCTTAGTATAGGTTTCCTTTCACTCCTATGTTGGTATAGTTTTGAATATGAATTTGGTGAGATATAAGGTTCATTTGAAAAGGACCTAATGCTCACCTAATTTCATATCATATTCATCCCTATGCTACCATCTAAGATGGGTTATCTACACTTACATACATAAATTTCATAAACAAAATAAATCTATTAAACAACTTTTGCAACTTCCTTTTCTATTTCATTTCTTTTGTATGCATGTTTGTATTTAAGAAAGTGGTATATTAGTGACAACCCAAGGTTGTGAGGCTTTAAGTAGCCCTAAGTAGGTCTTGTACCTTACACCTCAGTTAACAATGGCATTGTACTCACTTATGCCTTTCTTACTTTCATGTATGTATGTGATATTTTGGATAAGGAAAACCTTTTCTACTTAAGAAAATCATGCATATTCAACTTCTAAATTTTCATAAATGGATTACTTAGCATGCATCATAAAGTGTGTTAACTACTCTCATTTGCATGTATAAATATGCTTAGGGTCCATCCATATGCATGTTATATATATATATATATATATATATATATATTGGGAAAGAGATGAAGTAATGCATGTTATGTGAATTTTGATTCATTTTATTTTATCTTAAAATGCCTTTCTCTTTGAATAGGTTTGTTTAGGGTTTATCTAAATGTAGGATTGATTATAAGATGTAATCAAAACATTCACCTAAATGAAACTAAAATATGAACACACTTTAGAAAATTACTTAAGGTTAGGGAAGGAAAGAGAAGTTCTCTTCTCTTCCCTCTCATAACCTAATTAATTGTAGGTTTCACTTAAACCAAATTAAAACATGAAATAAAATCAACCCAAAACACTTACAAAAATGAAACCTTCCTCTAAGTTGAACATGTCCTTCACACTTAGAAAATTTGAACCTAAAGCCATAAGCTAATCATACCCTTCAAAGCACACATTAGCCTAAGTCACCACTTCTAGCCTTAAGTCAATGCATGGTTTGATGTTATGTTTCATTTTGTGATATATGTTTTATGATGTTAGGGTGTATGCTCATAGAATGAATGGTAGACTTAGTCTAACTATTCTTTCTCAGGGGATTGTGCTTAAGTGCTATCATAATAAAAATAAAATGCTTGCAGATGCTTTATACCCCTAAGCATAAAAATAGCACCCATTTAAGACTTAGTCACCCATGTGTTGTGTGCTAAAGTACAATCATGTAAATTTAGATGGAATGATTTTTTATGGGATTATGATGGTCATCTTATTATCCATATGAAGCCTTTGCATCTATCATCCAACCATAAGGAACCAAAGAAGAAAAGAAAAAAGAAGAAAGAAGAATAAAGCTTAAAGACCCTCATAATAATGAATTCCTTTGCTTAATTGTAATTTAATTCATTTATAATATGTGTTTTATAAGGGTAGAGCTCGGCTACCCACATTTGATATTTTTGGGCTTATGCGGTGGTGCCCGACCACAATGGCCATTTATTCTTTTTGTGATTAGCTTTATAAATTGATTGATGATTTGTTTAGATTTTGCATTAAGTGGCATGATTTTCCTAGTTTCTTCCTTGCTTTATGTATGGCTGGATGTGGATTAGGCTCTTTGGGAAAAATAAATCTTTTCCCAACTTAACAATTCAAATTAAAATTAAACAACTCATAACCTCACCTAAAGCTTAGTTTAAAATCAAGATAAAAGAATTAGCAACCCCTTATGGATGAGCATTTCTATATAATATCATGCACAAATGCATCTTATTTCACTCTTGATTGAGGGCTTCCACCTTTGAGAGAACTCTTGATCTTTGAGAGTGTGGAAACTCACTCCTTCTCGCTGATTTTGGCCAATAATCTTCTTTATCATGCATTAGTCATAAAAATCCTATTATCTTGAGTCAAAATATTTGTCCAAAATAAAAATAAAATGAAATTTTAATTACATTAGATTTAGGTCATTTGAAGCATGTCCCTTTACATGATCTAGTCTCTTTAGGGAGTGAGTTTAAGGACTTAATCTCTTTCTAAATAATAACAGCCTAGCTATCTTGCATAAAGACTTGCCTACATGTATTTTTAATCATAGGAGGATTTAGTTGGTGGATATCCATAGGCGGTTGTAAGTCCAAGCTGTCGGGTGGCTTGTCCTTACTAATGGAGGCAAACCAAATTACCCATTTTTTGCCTTAGATTTATGTTGTGCTTCCGTCCCTCACCGAAGCTCCCTAGATTTATGTTCGAGGTTACTTCTCCCTTTGAGGCCATAAGCATAATTCCTCACCTCTTAGGCATTTCCTTAATCTTATGTTAAGGAATCTTAAGTCTAAAATTCTAATGAAAATTCAACTTAAACAAACTAAATCAATTTCAAAATGTAAAGCCCAACTATAGGATAGTAGATGCTCGCTAGGTTTCTAGCATCATGGGCATCTCCTACTTATCTTTTATTATGGCTTCGATAATAAATCCCTCTTTTGATCAATCCCATTTTGATCTTCAAAGATAAACCAATCGATTGATAGTCCTTTCCTATTGAAATCTTCAAAGACAATGATCATTTACCTTAATCGAGAGTTTTCCTAAGGGATCCCATCCTTTAAGATGTAATTAATTATGGGGCTTGCCCTAGGGAACTTAACAAACGATTTAAAATAAACCCTTTACTTTTTCATGTAGGGGAAGAATCTCTGGTACATATCACCCATCATCCTTAGGAGTCCTTATTGAGGTGATTAGATCCATTAAAGGGTAGTTTTCTATCTTTTGAGTACACTATTTCCTTAATGATGTACCCATCACTGAATAAGTACATCTCTGATCCATGGCATCTTACCAAGATGAATTTTATAGGTCTCTTCTTTCTCCCCATAAATTTGAAGGTGACTCCTATGAATTTATTCACCACCTTCTTCCTAGCACCATTGCACAAAGGCAACCCCAGGTTTAGCTCTCATGGTAGTAGACTATCCCTTTATTTGTAAATGAGATAGACAAGTCGATATAGCCCCTTCTCAATGGGTCCATCGCACACCACATGGTCCATAAATTAAATATATCAAATTTGACCGACCTCACATCTCTAATGGTTATGCCATCAATTCAAAATCAAACTAAACCAAACAAACCATATCAAATGACATGAAATTAAGATATAATTATTCTTGATTACTTTTCAGTTGACATAATCCCCAACATTCACTCTTAGCCGGTCAAGTTCAATTTGTTGTGCATCCAATAGTCACCTCAATGATTGTTCCTCTTTGGAAGATTTAAGTCTGCTATGCCTTCTTCCATAATCATTGCACAAAAGGCAACCCCTTAGGTTGGCTAGCTTTACCCACATCCGATAGACTATCCATTTGGATTTGTAAAGGTAGGTCAAGGCTGATATAGCCCTTCTTGGGTCCATGCATACAGAGCTCCATACATTAACTCAGTTAAATTAAACCCAATCTAATTTTCCTGGTGAGTTAAATCACACCCATTGGAGCCCCAAATCAAATATAAACAAGTCAAACAAATAAATCAAATTCAAAACCAACCTCCCTGGAGCCAAATTAAACTAACTCCCCAGTAGAGTCTAAATCATAAAATCTAACCAAACACTTATTCTCAAGATACATCCCCAAACAAATCTATGAAATCAAACTCAAATCTCAATCCCAATAGATAGCTTGAACTGCTTCCTAGTGGAAGGTTCATATAGATCCCCTAGTGGACTCGAGCCCATATCTCTAGATGTGCCTCCACATCAATTAAAATAAAATAAATTAAAAATTTGATCTTAATCCATTATGGATTATAGATTCTTATCCCAGATATCTTCTTTCCATAAAACTATAATAAAATCAAAGTCAAACCTTATCCCCAATAAATTTTCTTCTTCTATGCCCTCGATATAGACCCCTCACACTCCCTCCATGTCCTTGACATGGAATTCTCATCAAATCTTATTTCTTCTCTTATGCACACCTTTAATACTTCAACCAAAAGCCTAACAATGTATTTGTTCAAATTACATCATCTTAACATTGTTATCAACATTTTGTGATTTTTGATGGTGCAAGCTCAAACTAACTATACAATATCATGCTAAACATATTATAGTGGGAATTAACACACTATATTATATTACAATATATGATGTTATATTATAATTTGATATAATATAATATATTGTCTAACATTACACTGCATTAGAATCACCTAAAAGGAACAAATAATAAAATTTTCTCAAAATATGAATAATGTTCATTTTGGATGTAAAATTGTTATTTTTCTATTAGAAATGGTACAAAATAGCATATTTTTTGGTGTTTCTTCTTGTGTGTGATGTGAATTTGGCCAAATTCTTCCATCTCAACCTTCAAATTAACATTTTTGTGAGTTTTTCCCAATGTATTATAACAAAGTAAAACATACTAAAATGTAAAATAACATTTAGTAACACACCACCACATTCATATATATGTGAAGTTATATTGTTATGTACATTATATTTTAATGCTTTCATATAATATATTATCTTACATTACACCTTCAAATGAATCACTTTAAGTAAAAAATTTATAAAATTTGGTTGAAAAATGAACATTTATTTTGGATGCAAAATTCCTTTCTTTTGATTAAATGACACACCATAGCACACCCTCAATGATGTTCCCTAAAGCTTACCTTAAATTTGGCCAAATCCCATCATCTCAACCTATAAATCAATATTTTTATGAATTATACTAGTACAAACTCTACCACATCATACTATAACAAACTAAAATATGCTAAATAACAAGTAGTAATGCACAATAGTATGATATAATGCATGATGTCACACTATGTTATGGCATCCTATATTATAATACACTATAACATACTATATTATATTATATTGCATACATGATTGCTTCAAATAAAAAATCATAAAATTAGTCAAAATAATAAAAAATTATATATTTTAGTCATATCACTTACAAATTTTAAATTGAAACAATATATTATGATGCCATGCTCTACGTATTAGGAATTTTGCCAAATTCCACCATTTTAAAGTCTAAATCAACATTTTATAAATAATGCTAGTGTAGGCTCAATGATTTTAAAATACTAAAGAATTAAAATGCACAAAATAATATATTATGATATATGATGCTATACTATGCTACAACATATAATATTTATTTTGAACATAAAATCTTACTTTTTAGACTAGAAGTGGCGTAGCACACCTTTGGTACAACAACCTAATTCCCACTTCAAATTTAACAAATTTCATCATTAGATTTATTAAATCAATATTTTTAGGATTTATATTAATATAAACTATAGGGCACAATACCATAATATACTAAAAGATTTTAAAACATCTTATAACATTCAAAAAGACATAGCTACATTTTCAAATATATGATGATACATTATACTATAACATATGGAATTATAATATGATTTAGGGTTAGGGTTTTAGGGTTTAGGGTTGAGGGGTTTTTTTGGATAAAACCCATGGAGGGGAGAAATTTTATTGCCACAAAGAAGGATTACAAAGTCCTTAAGGGGAAAATCTCAAAACTAATGCTTCAGAGCTACAATCAACCTGGAGAAAAATCCCCAAACTATTACAACCAAAGAAAGAAAAAAAAAAAAAGAAAATGAGCAAAAAAAAAAAGAAGCAAAGACCACAAAGAGAACAGAGGAGAGGAGGCGTAGAACCACAAGTAGAAGTCAATGCAAAGAAAAGAAGAAATACTAAAAGGAAATCAAGAGAAAGATCAAGAAATAAAAAAGAGAGGAAGGGAGGAAAGCGAAAGGCTCAATCGATATAAAAAGGCAACCAAATTTTGTGAGCATCCAAACTCAAAAAGGGTTATATAAAAAAAAGGCTACCAACCAAAAGCGGATAAAAGGAACATCTAGCCATCATTGCCAACAAACCTCAAAAATGCACCACAAGTAACAAAGTCATCCATGAACAAGGGATAGCAACCACCATCATAGAAGGAGAAAAGAAATTAAGTAAATCTGACATAAGGCAAACCAGCTTTATCTAAGTTAGAAAGGCCTCTTAATTGCTTTGGAATATTATCATTGGAAAATAAAGTAAAATCAGAAAGATTACTCCCCAAGCCAGCTAAAAGTCACAAGCATTACCTTCTCTCAAAATATGAGTCATCTTAAAAGATAGTTTAGAAATAATAGCATTAATATTCCTAAGTAAATAGAAAAGTTTAGCATTACCCTTGTGATTAGAGTTGATCATAGTAACAACCATCTTAGCATCAGATTCTAACCAAATGGAAAGAAAATTCCTCTCCAAACAAAGCTTAAGAGCATGATAAAGTCATCAGTTCAATATAATAATAGAAGTAGTAGAGAGAAGTCAAAAAAGCCAAGACAATATACTCCCAAGATTATTACAAAAAATACCACCATAGCACTTGTTAAGTGCAGAGCCATCCATATTAATTTTAATACAACAACTAATAGGCTTAATCCAATAAATGATTTTATAAGAAGGACGTAAGTCACAATAAGGAAACTTAATACCCAATTTAGAAGCAACAAACTTGTAGCCTCTAAAATGAGTACCACTAAGAAGCCCAGCCTTGTGTAAAGATAAAATTTTTTTCTTTAGTCGTAGCAATAATCCTCTTATGATTCATAGGCACATTACAATGTTTAGCATCATTTCTATCAAGCCAAATAAACCAAATCAAAGTAACACCCATAACAATTTTGATATGCCCTTTGATAGTATTAAGAAAGTCAGAGCTAAGGAGCTGCATTAAATTAAAATTACCATTAAAGAATTAAGGTTGAATAAGTCCTCATACCAATTCCAAACTTTAGAGGCAATAGCACCATTAACAAATACATGACTAACATTCTCAATATAAAAAAAAACAAGAATTTAGAAGGAAGATAAAAACCTTTCTCCAAAAGTAAAGGATCAACAATAATAAAACCCCTTAAAATCCTCCAAACAAGAATAGAATAAGAGGTAGGAATAATGTTATTCAAAATCTTAAAAGATAGAAGGAAGAGGGTTTATTATCTCTAATATGGTGCCAAGTATCTTTAAAGGAAAAATCACCATTACTAGAAATGTTGTAAAGAACTGATCTAATACCATCAATAGGAATCTTGATGATATTATTACAAATGGAATCAGAATCAAGTCATACAAAAGAGAATGATTCCAATCACCATTTAAAATAAAATGATTAACTTTCAAAAGAAGTAGAGTGAGTATTAAGCATAGAATCAATAGATGTCACCCCCATCCAATTATCTTGCCAAAAGAAAGAGGAGCCATAAAGCCAAAAAAATGAGAGGTTCTGCTTGCCATTTAATAGCACAAAGGTGTTTCCAACCAATAAAGTCACCATGCTTATAGCTACAAGTTAAAGGATGTTTACCTTTAGTATTGTAATTCATAAAATTAGCCCAAAGACTAACATTCTTTGAAATTCCAAAGTTTATAAGAAAAATATTAGTGGAATCCAACAAGGACTTGACCAAGACAACCTTCAAATAAAGTACCACACATATTAGGCCAAAATGCCCAATGAAGCCTTTTGGTCGAAAGTCTAGAGCCCAAAAAAAAATTATTAAAAAGCCTTTCAATCTACGTAATAATAAGAGAAGTTGGAACAATATTAAGTAGTAAATAAAAAGGAAGAGAGTAAAGAATACTTTTAGTAACAATTAATCTACCACCAAAAGATAAAAAATGAAATTCAAGGGTAGAAATCTTATTCTTTTTTGGATAACCTCATCAAAAAAAGGTGAGACTTCAATTATAACCATATTGATAAGAAATTAAAAATATAATGAAGTAATAAAAAAGTGGGGATAAAATAGAAACCAACCAGATCCTTTTCAAACTTATTCAAAAATTCTTAACATATTCAAACAAAATATAATGTAATGAACAAATATTAATGATATAAAAGAGATCATTTATAAATACTTAGATTAAAGAGTCAATTTTCACCCTTAATAACTAAAGAGAACCAAACATTACAAATGATATTGTTAACCAAAGAGATAAATTTAGTAGAGAAACTGAATAAAGAAAGAATGTTGTTAAAAAATCCCAAGAAATGTTGTCATAAGCTTTAGTAATATCAAGCTTAAAAAGTTAATTGCCACCTCTAGTTTTCACATTTAAGTCATGAATTAATTCTTGTGCAAGCAAGATGTTGTCAAAGATAGTCCTACCTTTCACAAAGCTAGTTTGATTAGGAGAAATAATCTTAGGAAGAAATTTACCAAGCCTACTAGTCAAAATTTTAGAAATCAATTTATTAAAGAAAGTACAAAGATTAATAGGTCTAAAATCATTCCAGAAGTCAGGATTATCTTTCTTGGGAATAAGAACAATTTTTAGAAGTGAAATATTTAGAATAGAATTCTCAAGAAAGAAACCCCTCACAACATTAACAAGATCATTTAATAATAAACCAAGCTTTTGAAAGAATAAAGTAGAGTAATCCAACCCTACAATAGAATCATCATTCATACCATTATAAATATTAAAAATTTCCTCATCCGAAGGAGGATCAACCAAGCACTCATTATCCTCAAGAGACATAATAGAAGGAATGATAGAGAGGTTAGATAACTAATCAAGTTTATAATTTTTATTTAAAAGATCTTTAAAATAGTTAATAGTAGAAGAAAAAAATATCCTCTTTTTTGGTGATCCAAGAACCATCAGAATTCTCAATTTTATGAATTTTCCCAAGAACTCTCCTTTTCATAACCAAAGCATGAAAATATTTGGTGTTTCTTTCCCTCAGAAAGATGTTTAGAAGCAGCCTTTTGTCTCCAGTAGGTTTCCTCCATATCCTAAAACTTAATGAGGTTATCTTTAGCTTCAGCAAGGTTAGAGCAAAAGAGGAATCATTAATAACATGTTCATCCAAATCTTTCATCTGTTGCTCCATGTTGATATTATCAAAAAGATTTTTGAAATAATTTCTATTCCACCAATTAATATGATGCTTAAGCCTTTTTAGTTTAAGCCAAAATCTCTTCATACTAAAAGCAGAATCATCAGGAGCAAGAGGAGCATACCAATTAGAAGCAATAGCATCAAGAAAACTACTATCTTGTAACCACATATTTTGAAATCAAAAATTTTTAATGACATTATTGTTATGAACAACATCCTTAATGGAAATCAAAAGAGAAGCATGATTCAGAGAGTTCTACTAAGGTGTTCAATTGAAGTCAAAGGCCAATTATTAAATAAGGCAATCTAAACATTGCCAAAGTCTATGATTATTCCAAGTAAACTAAGAGCCAATAAAACCAACATCATGCATTACAATCAGGATCTTATTCAAAAATCTTCCATAGAATGTAAATTTGAAGAAAAACCCCTTTCCTTTCATTCACGAAAGGACCATCTTGAAATCCCCACCAACAATCCAAGAATCATTAGTAGAAGCAAAAGTAGATAATTGATCCCAAAGAATCCTCCTCTCAATCTTATTACAAGAAGCATAAACAAAAGAGCCAAAAGCATGATAATCACCAAAAGAAATATCCACATTTACAACTTGATGAAAATCATTAATGACATTAATAGAAGAGGATTATTCCAAAATAACCAAATCTTATTGCTATTGTTAAAAAATAATTGGAAAAACCATTCATTCTAGCATGCATAATTTTAGAAGAAAAAATAAGAGGTTCAAGAATAACCAAGAAAGACATTATAAACCTACAAAGGTTCCTAATCCTATTCCTAACAGTAAGAGTACCAATGCCCCTAACATTCCAAATAAGAAAATTAAACATTAATTCTTATTGGGTAAAGAAGATGAAGAAGATCGAGTCGATTTAGAAACTTTAGGAGGAAAATTTTGAACTATTTTTCTTTTTCACAAAAATAGTTTGAAAACCAATTTCATTTCCCAAAGATTCATCATCAGAAGGAGCATTAGAACTCTTAACAACTATAGATTTGGTAGGAGATTCCAAGTGATAAGGCACTAAAGAATTGTTATCCATTAATTGAGAAGAAAGCATAAGAAAACTGCCATCAGAATTAGCAGTTAAAGGAGCAGAAATGAATTTGTTAAGCAAGTAAGAAATAAGTTGCACAAAATCCACCGTATCCATACCATCAACATCTTCCATATTTAAAGAATTTAAATCATCATTTTCTTTTTGAGGTTCTTAAAAATCAAAAAGAGAAGCATTATCTTTAAAATTTTTAGGTTGTAAAACACAAGTATCTTTAAAGGAAGAAATCAAAACAAGATTACCATCATCTTGCACAATTTTGAAAGCAAAAAAAAGCTGAAATCTAGTTTTCATTCAAACAACATCTTCATTTCTAGCATTTTCAAAACCATTCTCAAGAGGTAAAGCATTAGAAAGATTCAATACCATCAACAACATCTTTATCTTTTTTAGAAGTAGAAAATTTATTTTTATCTTAAATGATCTCCAGATTGATCAATCGCTTAGAATTTTAATAGATTTTTTTTCCTAAGTTGAGGATGAGAAGTGAAACAATTCAAAAAGACATGGCCATGGGTTTTGCAGTGATTGCAAAAAATAGGAAGGTTTTCAAATTCAATCGACTAAAAATAACCATACTTTTCAAACCCTATCCAAATCTCCTTAGGAAACTTCTTTGTAACATCAATTTCAACAAGGATATAAGCAACTGAAGGTCGAGACTTAGCCATAGTTGCTTGATCAATTTGTAAAGGTCTAAAAATAGACCCATGAAGAAATTGATAATTAACAAAATGAATCCTAAGATTAAGCAAAGCAATCCAAACCAACTATATAGGAGATTCTTCTTGAATGTAAAAAAAAGGAGTCCATTTAAGAATGCATTTGATAATTTTTAACATAATAAGAATGATGAGAGAAAATCTGGCTATAGTCAAGATCATTAGATAACTTAATGAGGACATGATGACCATCCAACAAACTGGCTGAAAATGCATAAAAGCTTTAAATCATGAAAGAAAAATTGAATATCTTCCATATTAGGCTGATAAAAGAAAATTTACCAATCAAAGTAAAGGCATATGGTTTGGTGAGTTTCTCAATATCCAAATCAAAACTCATTATAGCCAAAACACCTTTAAAAGTTGTATGAACAAGATTAATAA